>ML385677.1:9141-36600 GCA_005239525.1 Nicotiana knightiana | reverse complement strand
GGGGGGGGGGGGGAATGATGTTACACCCTACAATATTACGTCGATATTTTGTCTCGCAATATTAAATTATGACGATGTTGTACCCTATAGTATTGTACGTTGAATTTGTCATAAGGTGTTTGACATCAGTCCAAGGAAAAGATTATTTAGATATTATAAGCATTATGCTATTTCAAACAAGTTATGAGAAATTCGTAAAGGTGGGATAAAATACGGGCCGAGAAATAATACCCAATATTTATGAACTAGTACCATACAAGGTACCATATGACCGTGATAGTAAGAGGTATAAAGTGTATTTAAAAAATAAATAGAATTTTAAGTAATTTGAGATCATTTTTAATTATGCGGGTAATTGGTTAATTACCTGTCACGACCGGATTTACCCTCCGAAAGGCATCGTGACGGCACCTAGTCTCAACGACTAGGTAAGCCTAATTTCAGAATAGATATTAAATAGAAGCAATGAAATAAAGACGGAAATAAGTGAGTCTACAAATGAGACATCGCCACTTGGCGCGTACAAAATACAATTTCCCAAAAACCCGGAATATCACTTTAGTCACAAGATTTGCCTCAGAATATCTTTATACAACAAGAGGGAATTTTCATGAAAAATCTATCTAAATCTGGAGTGGAAGGTGACTCGAAAGACTCTGCTGACACAGCAGAATTACCTTTCGGTCTCCTAGAAGCTGCTGCTCGGACCCCTAGCCACGAAACTGAGCGTTGGTACCTGGATCTGCACATGAAAAATATGTGCAGGAAAGGGCATGAGTACACCACAAATTGGTACCCAGTAAGTGTCAAGCCTAACCCCAGTTGAGTAGTGACGAGGTCAGGTTAAGGCTCTACTGGATTTTTATAGTAAAACAATTTAAAATTTGAACAGAGAGATATAATAAGCTACGGCAAATCAGTATAAAAAATGTGCTAAAAGAAAATAATAACAGGAGGCCCTCGGCTCAACACAACATATATCACAGGAATAGGTATGCAATGCAGCATAGGGGGAAAGCTCCCGGAATCTCGTCCGTAGTCCCAATTTAAATATGCAATGCAGTATAGGGTAAAAGCTCTTGGAATCTTGTCCGTAATCCCAATTTAAATATGCCATGCAGTACAGGGGGAAAGCTCCCGGAATCTCGTCGGTAGTCCCAATTTAAATATGCAATGCAGTACAGGGTGAAATCTCCCGAAATATTGTCCGCAGTCCCAATTTAAATATGCAATGCAGTACAGGGGGAAAGCTCCCGGAATCTCGTCTGTAGTCCCAATTTAAATATGCAATGCAGTACAGGGGGAAAGCTCCCGGAATCTCGTCTGTAGTCCCAATTTAAAAATGCAATGCAGTACAAATACCAGATATAATTTTTATTTAAAAATAGTTCAGGAAAAATCACAAGCAAAAATATTGATAAAACTACCTAAACACGGTACACATAGTAACAACTAGGGGAAGTTCAAGTAAAACAGGTAGACATGCTACTTCCTAATCAAAACTACATAGTCAATACATGAGATAGTGAAATAGGAATGAAATGATTTAAGTCATGGAGGGAAAAATGGAGTTTTAGAAACAATGGCCCGTGTACGTGTACTCGTCACCTCACGTACACGGTGCCCAAACAACATAAAACAGTATTAAAATAGCCTAAGGGGAAGTCCCCAACACAGAGTTAGGCAAGCCACTTACCTCGACTGTGCTACTCAACTCAAAACCACGCTCTTGCCACGAGTATCCGGCTCTGAATGGCCCAAATCTATTCAATTCGATTGCATAATGTAAATATCACTTTATGGAATCAAAATAGCTAATAAATTCGAGGCTAATATACGAAATTAGGAAAGTTGCCCCAAAAGTCTCCCGGGCCCATGTCTCAGAATCGAGTAAAAGTTACAAATTTAGAACACCCATTCACTCACGAACTCACTCGAACAAGAATCATTGAAAACCGGCGTCAAAATCTTATTAAATTCTCGGATTTCTAATTGGGGAGACTTCTTCCCTTTTTCATGATTTTTCACCCAATTCATTGATTGCATGGAAGAATGCTATAGATAAATGATATACAAGTGAAATAAGGTTAGGAATTGTTACCTATGAATCTTTTCCTCAAAACCCAGTCCAAATCGCCTACACCCGAGCTCCAAATCATTTTTAGAAGATATGAATTTCAAGCCCTCGAACTTGATATAAACTGCCCAATGATTCCGCACCTGCGCCCCTTGGACCGCACCTGCGAAAAATCTATCGCAGGTGCGAAAACCCACTAAAAGGACCGGGGTCGCACCTGCGGTCACTGGGACGCATCTGCGGCTCCACACCTACGGAACCCCAACCGCACCTACGAGAACTGGTTGACCTTGACCAAGCCCGCACCTGCGAACCCCTCTTCCGCACCTGTGCTTCCCGTCCGCAGGTGCGAGACACCAGAACCAGCAATGGTTCAACTGTTTTCCAAGTTCCAACCCGTTAAGCATCTGAAACATCCCCGAGGCCCCCCAGACCTCAACCAAACTTACCAACCAGTCCCAATACCTTAACCAAACTTAGTCGAGCCTCCAAAACACATCACATAACACCAAAATCACCAATTGTACATGGATTCAAGCCTAAGAACTTATGAAATTTCCAAAATCTACAACTGATGCCGAAACACATCAAAAGTAGTCTGAATGACCTCAAATTTTACACATAGGTCACAAATGACACAAAGTACCTACATCCACTCTCGGAATCCCATTCCGAGCCCGATATCAAAATTTCACTTATCGGCCGAAATCGCCGAAATTCTAACTTTCGCCAATTCAAGCCTAAATCTACTACAGACCTCGAAAGCACATTCCGGACATGCTCCTGACTCCGAAATCACCCAAAGGAGCTAACGGAGTCAACGGAATCCCATTCTGGACCCGTCTTCCCACAGTTCCAACTACGGTCCAATTTCTAAAGCTTAAACTCACATATAAGGAGTATGTGTTCAAAAACTCTCCGAATTTCACCATTCAACGTTCCGACGAGTCCCAAAAGTAGAAATAGATACGGGGAAAGCAGTTATGAGGGGATCCGGACGCTAACTCTCAAAGCGACCTACCGGGTCATTACATTACCAGGTAACGGGACATTACCTAATTAACTAATAAGTGGATAAACATTAATAATTTCCACCTCAAAACGTGGCAGCTATCCACATGATAAAGAAGTGACTAAGGGACATATTAGCTTAGGTGTCTATCTAGGAATCAAGACTTCAACGTGTAAAAGACAAGTATACTTAGTCTCTTAGTCATAAGACATAAGTCTCTTAATAGAAATTATATACTTTTCTTTCAAATTCAAAAGCACTTCAAAAACAGAAGCTAAACCCAAATCATACATCACTTTAGCATTCTGATGGATTGCCAAATACAAGGCCTTTAGTTAGCCATCCTTATGATTTTCAACAAAAACATGAATTATTGCAACTAAAGGAAATCCAACAAGAATTGTTAGCAACGTAAAATTTTACGGTTCTAATGGAGTACGGTTTAATCTTTTTTCAAGAACATCATACGAATTTTCCATACTCCATGTATGTTGAGGCTAAGCCCTCACTTCATTTTGGCATGTTCTCGTAATTACAAAAGTTTGATAACGAGGCATAAAGAAAAATTCAGGTCCCGAAATTTATGTATATTTTTCCTAGTCTTGTTAGTACAATATTTATTTGAGTATTTCTTTTTACCAGTCAAGAGAGTAGAGAGTCTATATATACAGTATTATAGTATTTTCATTACCATCGAGCTATAATCGATGCGCAGGCCCCTATCGGGCAATCTCTGATCAGATGGTAAGTTATATATTGAGCCTACTGTGGCTGAGCCCCTATGAGCGAGCCTACTATGGCAGAGCATATATATACATATATATATATATACCGAGCCTTATAGGGCCGGACAACTATTTTACTTACTATATTGAGAGAGAGTTGAGTCAGTATCAGCAGGTAAGCATATCTTCAGATTATCTTTGACTTCCAGCTACTTGCAGTTATTATATTATCAGTTCACTTTCAGCTTTCAGTATATTGCCTTACATACGTGGTACATTATTTCGTACTGACGTCCCTTTTCTAGGGGCGCTGCATTTCATGCATGCAGGTTTAGACAGACAGACGGGTAGGCCTCCTCATTAAGTGTTGCTTGAGTTCAGCTTGATCGGTAAGCTTCATGCCTTTCGGAGTTGCCGGGTCTAGAGCTTTATGTATATATATATATATACATACATATATATATATATATATATATATATATATATATATATATATATATATATATACATACATATATATATATATACATACATACATATATATATATATATATGTTATGAGTATGTATATATGTTATGAGTAGACTGTGGCATGTTACGATCACAGTATATCCATCAGTAAAGGCTTGTAGACATATCCTATCAGTTAGTGTAGTATGTTAGGCTTGTAGGCCTTTTATGTATATTTTGTTGGTTTTCCAGTTGTAGTAGTTATGACGCCCTTGTCGGCGCAACATTATATTAATGCTTAGTCAGCATTTGCAATGTTTCCCATGGCCAAAGTATGACATTATATGTTCCGAGTCCCTTAGTCGCAAGTTGGTACGCAAGGATAGGTGAGGCACCGGGTGCCGGTCTGGCCCCCCCAGGTTCGGGCGTGAAAAAAGGTCTGAAAAGAATAAAACTATTTTCGAAATAAAGAAATAGTAAAGTATGAGATATAGAAGGGGGCGCCAGGTCCTGTGGACACCGACAGATCTACCTTGGGTCTCCTATCAGAAGGATCCTTCAGCCAACCTCAAGGTCATCTCGGACCAGCTCCAAAATCTGCACAGGAAGTGCAGAGTGCAGTATTAGTACAACCGATCCCATTTACTGGTAAGTGCCGAGCCTAACCTCGACGAAGTAATGACGAGGTTGCGGCGGGTTGTATCCAGTATAAATAATAAAAGCAGAAAAAAGAAAAACAGAATAGAAGTAAGAAATAACTTGCAGGAGATAACAACAGTTCTCAGAATTAATTCTACGGCATTCAGACACTACCAATCCTTAAGTGCAAATAAGAATAACTTACAACTAACACAATGCAAGGAAAGCATAAACACATAAAATGTTGCGGCATGCAACCCGATCCCATCATACATATCATATTCTTCCCTTATTTCCTCATAATAGCATAAGCAATAGAATATAAATAAAAGTGTTGTGGCGTGCAACCCGATCCCACTATATCATAATATTCACAATTACTGTTCACCCTTATTCCATCATACAATCCACCCTTATTACAGTTGTTGCGGCCTGCAACTCGATCCCACCATAAAGTATCAATTCACCCTTATTCCTCCTCAATATACCACCCTTATTCCACTTGTTGCGGCGCGCAACTCGATCCTACCATATCAATATGAATTACTCAATAAGTGCAGAAATTTCACAATTCAAATCACAGAACCCTTCACGATACTTAACTTCAAACCGAAACATATAGGAAGCTTGTACACCATGAAAATTCACATAAGTGATACTACTCAGCAAGACCAATTCGTAGTATACCATAAAAGTACTGATAAACCAGCTTAAACAAATAATAGGAGCTAATGAAGATATGGAACAACTACTACTATTAATAAAGGGAAACAATGTCTAACATGTAGCAATTAGGCAAAGGAATATAAGTAGAGCATGTAACAGTTAAGGCAGGGAAAGAGACAATATGAAAAGAACGGGAAAGAAACAGGAAAAACAGATAAATTGGCAGTGCATAAGTACTCGTCACCTCACATATACGCCGCTCACATGAATTTCACGTAGAAAATAGGTCAAGGGTTCCTAATTCCCTCAAGTCAAGGTTAGACACAACGCTTACCTCGCTCCTCAGGCCACTCAATGCTCAATTACATCTTTTCCTCTATAATCCACCTCCAAACCACTTGTATCTGCACAAACGACTCAATAATATCAAATATTGCTAAAGAAATCAATTACAATGCATATATTTAGATTTCCCAAGTTTTCCCCCCAAAAAGTCAAGAACCGACCCGGGCTCGCTTGGTCAAAACATGAGGTTCGGACCAAAACCCATTCACCCATTCACCCCCGAGAGTGATTATGTAATTTGTTTCGAAATTCGAACTCAATTCGAGGTCTAAATTCCAATAATACAAAAATCTCCAATTCTACCCAAACCCCCAATTTTCACCATGAAAAATCCTAGATTCTAGGTTAAAAATTCATGAAATGTGATGGGTAATTGAAAGAAAGTGGGTTAGGATCACTTATCAATGTTTTGGGGAAGAAATGGTCTTGGAAAAATCGCCTCTAGGGTTCTAGGATTTGAAAATTTGATGAATGAGAGAAAACTCCCGTCTAACGTAAGTTTTGATCAGTTGCAGGTGTCGCATTTGCGGACCGCCTACTATCTTCGCAAATGCAAAGAAAACCTCGCAAATGAGAGCCTGACCCTTTCGCAAATGTGATCACTGCCTTCCCCCGTCCCAGTTCACAAATGCGAAGATATGTTCGCAAATGCGAAAATTATAAGGCCCAGCTATTCTTTGCAAATGCGAGAAATAGCTCGTAGATGCAGAACCTGCAGAGGTCGCATTTGTGATGCATGATCTCGCAAATGCGAGATCAGAGGCCTGCACTAGATATTGCAACATCAGCTATTTTCTAAGCCCAATTTTCACTCCGTAGCCTATCCGAAACTCATTCGAGGCCTCGAGGCTCCAAACCAAACATGCACACAAGTCTAAAAACATCATACAAACTTGCTCGCGCTATCAAATCGCCAAAATAACACCTAGAACTACGAATTGAACCCCAAATCACATGAAATTTTTAAGAAAACTTTAAAATTCCTATTTTCACAACCGGACGTCTGAATCACGTCAAATCAACTCTATTTTTCATCAAATTTCACAGATAAGTCATAAATATAGTATTGGACCTATACCGGGTTCCGAAACCAAAATACGGACCCGTTATCCAAAAGGTCAAACTTTGGTCAAACACTTCAATTTCATTAAGCTTTCAACTTTCAAATGTTGACATAGTCCGATATCTCGGGCTAGGGACTTTCAAATTTTGATTCCGGGCATGCGCTCTGAAACTATCATAGCACCCTGGCGCAAATCAAACTCTGCGCGCCATGCGTCCCTGAGGCTTTAAGGCACAAACTCTCTCAGGAACATATCTGAGAACTAAGTCCAGGTCAGTGAAGCAGCCTCGTCTAGACTGTCTAACTCATAGGTGCGCCACCAATCATAGGCGGCTCCGCGAAGCTGGAAGGTAGTAAAGGAAACCCCACTAGATCCGGCTATGCCCATAGTGCGAAGAATACGGTGACACTCCTCTAGAAATACCAAGGCATCATCTGATGCTAGTCCACCAAATACCGAAGGGTCATACTTCTTGAACCTCTCAAGTCTCCACTGCTCGTCCTCTGAAGCAGCTGACCCTTCCTCGGGCTAAACTGGCACAACAGGCAGCACATGAATGACCTCTAGGACCTGCTCCACGTGCACTCGCTGCTCAGGAGTGCGGGCGGCGAGAGTCTGTGCTCCTCCCCCGGCCTGAAATGTGGCTGCAGCAAGGGGAAGCGACCCTGCTTGAGCCAGAGTGGTATACATGGACATGAACTGAGGTAATGTCTCCTGAAGAGCTGGAGTAGTAGTGGCAGTAGGCGTGTCAGGTGTCTGAACCTCGGCTGGATCTACTGATGGTACCTCGGTCGCAGCTCGCGCAGGTGATCTCGCTGCACCACGTGCGCGTCCTCGGCATCTACCTCGGCCCGAGCCTCTGACGGCTGCAGTAGGAGTCACGGGTGCCTGATCGTCCCGAGTAGCACGTGTCCTCACCATCTATGAGAGAATAGAAAAACAGAGGTTTAGAATTGATGTCAAAAGATATTGCACGACAAGGAAATCAATGAAGTGAAGATTTTTCCTAAATAGTTACATAACCTCTCGTAGATAAGTACAGACGTCTCCGTACCGATCAGCGAGACTCTAATAAACCGGCATGTGTTCCGTGACTCCTATGAACCTAGAGCTCTGATACCAACTTGTCACAACCCCAGTTTGCCCTCCATGAACATGTCGTGATGGCACCTAGTCCCTATAACTAGGTAAGCCTAGCAATGCGGAATAACAACATAAAATGCGGAATAATTAAGTAAAAGAAAGCTGAACAATCTAAAAGAAAGACTGTACATGAGTGCCACTTGGCATATACAACCCAAAATAATACGGAGGTATACAATATCACCCCAAAACCCGAAAACTCACGGGAACCACAGGCTAACAGAATATAATACACTACTCTAACTCAAGAATGTCTATACAACTGTAAGGAAAGATGAACTTTTCACAAAAGCTGGAATAAGATAGAGACTCCTAGTTTGTGAACGCGGCAGATGTATCTCGAAGTCTCTGTTGTATCTCTCAACCTCGGGAATAGTGCGCCTGAGTGGAGGTACCTGGATCTGCACATGAAAAACATGCGCAGGAAAGGGCATAAGTACACCACAGCGATACTCAGTAAGTGCCAAGCCTAACCTCGGTCGGGTAGTGACGAGGAAGGCCAGGGCCCTACTGAGGTTAAACAATATAATCGAAATTTACGGTATGAAAATAGGCGGTAATAATGAGTACAACAGTGAAATAAGACAGGTCAAACAAGGCGATAACAAAAACACAAGAACAGAGTAAACACGGAATATGTACAACATAATAACAATGGTAACAATGAGGATCTCCCAGGATACCGTCCTGTAGTCCTTTTCTCAATTGTCCAGTGGATCTCCCGGGATACCGTCCCGTAGTCCATCATATGTATATCTGAAGAATCTCCCGGGATACCGTCCCGTAGTCCAGCTATCAATGTGCAGGGGGATCTATCGGGAATCTAACCCGCAGTCCCAAAGTAAATGTGCAGGGGGATCTCGGGAATCTAACCCATAGTCCCAAAGTAAATATGCAGGGGGATCTATCGGGAATCTAACCCGTAGTCCCAAAGTGAATGTGCAGGGGGATCTAACCCGCAGTCCCAAATTAAACAAACAAGGGGTGGGGGAGCTACCGGAATCCCATATCCGTAGTCCCAATGTAAATACGCAGCCACAACAAGAAGATATTCCGAAATAGAGTGCAACAATACAAGGCAATTAGTAGTTCTAGCCTAACATGCTTCACGTAGTACAATTTAAGCAACTTAAGCAAATAGGCAATTTAGGGAAACTAGGCATGCTTTTCTAAGCTAACGTAGACTATAATTACAAGTGAAATAAAACAGGTAAGAAAGAAACTCAGTCTAAATATTTAAAGTCAAATCGGATTCTCAAAAATTAGCACAAGTACGCGCTCTTCACCTCACGTACAAGGCATTTAATCACCAAATATCACATCCTAAGGGGAAAGGTCCCCCACACAAAGTTAGACAAGCCACTTTCCTCGAACCGGCTCAAAATCAACTTGAAAACACACGTTTTCCACGAGTATCTGACTCCAAATGGCCCAAATCTATACAATTCAATTACATATCGTAAATAACATCTCATGCAACTGATTTTCACTGTCTAATCCAAGCTAAGACGCGAAATTATGTAAAATGACCAAAATGCCCCTCGGGCCCACGACTCGGAATCGGGTAAAAGTTATATTTTTTGGACACCCATTCACTCACGAACTCATTTAACCAGAAATAATTGAAATCCGATGCCAAAAACCCCACAATTTTTCAGAATTTCGGATTGGGAAATCTCACCCCTTTCCTATGGTGTTTCCCCCATTTTTTGATAATTAAACTAAAGAAAACAACGGAAATTAATGGTCTAACAATGAATTAGGATTAGAAAATGTTACCTATGATCCTTCTCTTCAAAACCCCCAGAAAATCGCCACTTCTTGAGCCCTTACCCGGTTTTTAGAATAATAAGATGAACTCTCGGATTTTTGGAATAAAACACACAGGGATTCGCACCTGCAGGCTCGATCACCGCACCTGCGGTACCACACCTGCAGAAAAAGCATCGCAGGTGCGAAAGTCACTTAAAACGCACCTGCGATCGTTTGGTCGCACCTGCGACCACTGGCCCAAAACTCCCCTATCGCACCTGCGATCAAGGCCACCGCGCCTCCGAGTCCGCACCTGCGGAAAAACATTCGCAGGTGCGAAGACACCAGAAGGTGCCTGGTTCAGCAGCAACAATTTTTCCAAACTTCACCCGTTAAGCATCCGAAACAACCCCGAGGCCCCCGTGACCTCAACCAAAACCACAAACCAACCCTAACACCTAATATGAACTAGGTCGAGCCTTACATTATTGTCAAAAGCACCAAGCATACTTAGAAGCACATTGACCAGTATCATAATTTTTGCATGTATCACATTATTGTCAAAACTTCTATATACCATCTGAGTGTTATTACACAAACTATTCGACGTATCTAACTTTTTCAGTAGCATGACGGACATATTTTTCTTCAAAATCAACCTATATACAATGAAAGATCGATTTTAATTTAGTCTATAATATAAACGGTGACACTAACATATGTAAGAAATAATAAATTTGACAATGAACATGTATGGTATAAGGTCATTTGGTATTAAAGTATTTAAGTATTCTTCTTGGTAGTAATTATTGATATCATTTTCCGCTGAGTCAAAAACAGAATAACATTTTGTTTTTACTATAAAATTTTCCAACCAACCTTTTATTTAGTTGATCCACATATTTATTTATGCTAGCTAAGATATCTTTTTTAATTCTATCATGTGATTTGTACAAATTGCATTTTAGTCTAATGATATAAATAGTTCTCTTATTAAATGCATACTATTACCATTGGGATTGATAACTAAGTGTTCATGAAGAACCAAATCATCTTTTAATGGATGCTCTTCTTCGTTTCTGGCACGAAACAAGAAGATAGTGAATACTGGATTCCGGGGCAATAAGGATTCAATTGTAGCCCCAATATCCATCTAGAAAGTAATAGAACGCCCTGCCGGCCAACCTATCAAGCATTTGGTCAAGAAATCGTAGTGGAAAATGGTCTTGTGACTTTGTTTAGCTTCCGATAGTCCATACACACTCTCTATCTGGTCATTGTTCTTGTTGGAATCAAATCGTTCTTATCATTGGTGACCACAGTTATGCCCCCTTCTTCGGAATACATTGCACCGGAGAAGTCCACGAACTGTCAGAAATGGGGTAGACAACCCCGACATATAACCACTTTATGATCTCCTTTTTGACCACCTCTTGCATGGCTTCATTGAGTCTCCTTTGATGTTCAATGAAGAGTTTGGCATATTCCTCCAAATTAATCTTGTGCATGAAAAATGCGGGGCTTATTCCCCGAATATCTGCCAAAGTCCACCCAATAGCTTTCTTCCTCTTATGGAGTACCGCCAATGTAGAGTCAAGCTGTACGTTAGTCAAACAAGAGGAAAGAATAGCCGGTAAAGTATAGCAAGGGCCAAGGAATTCATACTTTAGATGTGGAGGTAATGGCTTCAACTCCAAGATAGGATGCTCTTCAAGTGAAGGCTTTGTAGGAGGAGTTTTCCTATTCTCAAGATCCAAGGAAAGTTTCCGAGGTGCATAATTGTACGACCCCATCCCTTGCAAAGAATTAATACATTCCATGAAGCCATCTATTTCATCATCATCAAAATTGAGCAAAATGGCCTCTAGCATGTCACCCACATTAATCGTGGCACTTGTATCATCATAATCACATCGGTCACCAAGTTCCACGGACGAACACACTTTATTGCTATCCGGTTGCCTCATAGATTTGCACACGTGGAACACAACCTATTCATCACCCACTTTGAAAGTGAGTTCACCGGCTTCCACATCAACAAGATCCTTCCCTATAGCAAGGAAAGGTCTACCAAGAATAATCGTCACCTCATAGTCCACTTCACAATCAAGAATAACAAAATCCGTCAGGGGAATGAAATTGTCAACTCGAACAAATACAGCCTCAATCACCCACATCAGTCTCTTCATTGTACGATCGACCATTTGTAATCTCATAGATGTGGGTCTTGGTTGCCCAATTCCCAATGTCTTAAAAATCGAATAGGGCATCAGATTGATACTCGCCCCAAGATTACAAAGAGCTTTCGCAAACTCGACACTTCCAATGGTACAAGGAAATGTGAAAGCACCGGGATTTTCCAACTTAGGAGCCACCGAATGCACAATTGCACTCACTTAGTGGGTGACTTTGATAGTTTCAAAACTCAGCGATCTCTTCTTTGTCACCAAGTCCATCATAAACTTTGCATCTCCGGTCATTTGCTCAAAAGCTTCAACTAATGGCACATTTATAGAAAGACTCTCCATCATATCAATGAACTTCTTGAATTGATTCTCGCCATTTTTATTGGCAAGCCTTTGAGGATAGGGAGGAGGTGGCTTAAGCAATGGTGCCTTAGCTTTTTGCACTACCATTTCCGGTATGTCAATCACATGATCCCTAGATGGGTTCACATCCTCTTGAGTCTCTTCCATCGTGTCATAAATATCAATCCTCACTTCATCATTTTCTTGCACAACATTTTTCGCGATCTCATCTTCTTCTACCACTTTCTCATCATCCACAAATTGCCTTAGACTTGAGGTAGGTGCATTCCCACCTCTTCCACTTCTTGTAGTAACGGCCATGGCATGCCCCGTAGTGTTCTATGATGACTCGATAGGCCATCTTATGACTTAAAACCTATCCAAAGCCTTAACAAGTCATGTTTAACCTTCATCAATTTACGTGCATAGTCCGGGCGTCCTTCTGAAAAGTTTTTATGTTAAAAAACTTATAAAAATAAGAAATATTGCCTAAAACTTCATTTGAGTTGACTTTGGTCAATATTTTTGGTAAATGCTATCCGTTACACTAGATTGGCTAGGCATGCACCGACTTTGGTTGCTACTGTCTGCGAGAGGGTTCACCGGTTCATTGAGGGTCTTGTCCCACCCATCAGATCTAGCATGGATTGAGAGTTAGAGATGGACATTCCTTATCAGTAGGTAGTGAGCATTGCTAGGAGGATCGAGGGTATCCTCGCTAGGGAGCGAGAGGAGAGAGAGGCCGAGAGGTCTCGGGAGTCGGGCCACTACTCTGGTGCCCATACCCCAGTAACAGGTCGACATGGTAGGGGTTATATGGTCGGCCCAGTTCATTCAGCTCTTCCAGCAGCCAGCAGTACCCCAGCTCCACGTAGGCCTCAGGAGCCTTACTATAACCTCTAGTCTCTAGCGGGCCTCCTGCACGTGGTACTTTCAGAGGTCAGTCTAGCAGACCTGGTCCTAGCCAGTCACAGCCACCACGTCCTCCCAGAGTTTGTTTCGAGTATGGAAATACACCATATGGTTAGGGACTGCCCCAGACTTGGCAGACTTTTCAGCCACATCGTGCTCAGTAGGGTTGTCAGACCATGATCACAGCTCTAACTGTTACCCCACCTGCCCAGCCAGCTAGGGGTGGAGGTATGGGAGGTAGAAGTCGCCCTCGAGGGGGAGGCCAGGCCAGGCTAGATATTATGCTATTCCTGCTCGTACCGAGGTTGTTGCCTCCGATTCTGTCATCACAGGTATTATACTGGTTTGTCACTGAGATGCATCGGTTTTATTCGATCCAGTCTCCACGTATTCTTATGTGTCTTCTTATTTTGCTCCGTATTTGGGTGTAGCCCGAGATTCTTTGGGTTCTCCTGTTTATGTTTCTACTCCTGTGGGAGATTCTCTTGTTGTGGACCGCGTTTATCGGTCGTGTTTGGTTACTATTCATGGTTTTGAGACCAGTGCAGACTTATTGTTACTCGATATGGTGGATTTTGATATTATCTTGGGCATGGACTGGTTTTCGCCCCCATTATGCTATTCTTGATTGTCACGCCAAGACCGTGACGCTGGCTATGCCAGGTATTCCGCGTGTTGAGTGGAGTGGTACTTCATATCACACTCCCAATAGAGTTATCTCTTTTCTTAAAGCTCAACATATGGTTGAGAAGGGGTGTGCCGCGTATATGGATTATGTGAGAGATGTCAGTGTTGATACCGCTTCTATTGATTTAGTTCCAGTGGTACGGGATTATCCCGATGTGTTTCCAGCTGATCTTCCGGCATGCCGCCCGATAGAGACATTGATTTTGGCATTGATTTGTTGCCGGGCACTCAGCCCATTTCCATTCCTCCTTACCGTATGGCTCCTCCTGAGCTGAAGTAGTTGAAGGATCAGTTATAGGAATTTCTTGATAAGGGTTTTATTCTACCCAATGTTTCACCTTGGGGTGCTCCTGTCTTATTTGTGAAGAAGAAAGATGGTTCTATGCGCATGTGTATTGATTATCGCTAGTTGAACAGGGTTACAGCGAAGAACCGTTATCCCTTGCCTCGTATTGGTGATCTATTTGACCAGATTCAGGGCGCACATGTGTTTTCTAAGATTGATTTGCGGTCAGGTTACCATCAGTTGAAGATTCGAGAGCTGGATATCTCGAAGACTGCTTTCAGGACTCGGTATGGCCATTATGAGTTTCTAGTTATGTCATTCGGGCTGACTAATGCCCCCGTAACATTTATGCATTTGATGCACAGTTGTTCAGGCCATATCTCGACTCGTTCGTCATTGTTTTCATAGATGATATTCTTGTTTACTCCCGGAGTCGGGAAGATCATGAGCAGCACCTGAGGACAGTGCTTCAGACCTTGAGTGAGAAGAAATTGTATGCAAAGTTCTCAAAATGTGAGTTCTGGTTGAGTTCTGCGGCATTCTTAGTCCACGTGGTATCGAGTGAGGGCATTCGAGTGGATCCGAAGAAGGTAAAGGCCGTTCAAAGTTGGACCAGGCCGTCCTTACTTACAGAGATTCGCAATTTCCTTGGCTTGGCGGGTTACTACCGCCCTTTTGTGTAGGGATTTTCATCGATTGCAGCCCCTATGACTAGATTGACCCAGAAGGGTGCTCCATTTCAGTGGACAGAGGAGTGTGAGGCGAGCTTTCAGAAGCTCAAGACAGCTTTGACTATAGCCCTAAACTTGATATTGCCTACTGGTTCGGGGTCTTATACAGTTTATTGTGATGCCTCGCGAGTTGGCCTTGGAGCGGTGTTGATGCAGGATGGTAGGGTGATTGCCTACGCGTCCAGACAATTGAAGATACATGAGAAGAATTACCCAGTCCATGACCTTGATTTAGCTGCCATTGTTCATGCCTTGAAGATCTGGCATCATTATTTGTACGGTGTGCCTTGTGAGATTTATACTGACCACCGGAGTTTGCAGCACATATTCAGGCAGAAGGATCTAAATTTGCGCNGCTTGTGTGGTTTCTTGGTCTTCCTTATTCGATCGTATCAGGGAGCGGCAATATGATGATCCTCATTTACTTGTCCTCAAGGACACGGTCCAGCACGGTCATGCCAGATATGTGACCATTGGAGAAAACCGGGTTTTGAGGATGCAGGGTCGGATTTGTGTGCCAAATGTTGATGGGCTTCGGGAGATATCCATCCGGGTACTGCGAAGATGTATCAGGATTTGAGGCAGCACAATTGGTGGANACTTATTCATCGGAGTGGTTGGCGGAGATTTATATTCGGGAGATCGTTCGTCTGCATGGTATTCCAGTTTCTATTATTTCAGACAGAGGTAATCAGTTCACTTCACGATTCTGGAGAGTCGTTCAGCAAAAATTAGGTACCAAGGTGGAGTTGAGCACAACATTTCACCCCGAGACGGATGGAGAGTCCGAGTGCACTATCCAGATTCTTGAGGATATGCTCCGTGCGTGTGTGATTGAGTTTGGAGGGTCTTGGGATCAGTTCTTGCCATTGGCAGAGTTTGCTTACAACAACAGTTATCAATCCAGCATTTAGATTGCGCCGTATGAGGCTTTATATGGTAGGAGGTGCAGATCTCTGGTGGGTTGGTTTGTGCCGGGTGAGGTCAGACTATTGGGCACAGAGTTGGTTCAGGATGCACTGGAGAAGGTCAAGGTGATTCAGGATAGACTCCGTAAAGCCGAGTCCAGACAGAAGAGTTACATGGATCAGAAGGTTCGTGATGTTTCATATATGGTCGAAGAGTGGGTTTTGCTCCGGGTTTCGCCTATGAAGGGCGTTATGAGATTTGGGAAGAAAGGGAAGTTGATTCCGAGGTTTATTGGCCCTTTTGAGATATTGAGGCGTGTTGGGGAGGTTCCGTATGAGATTGCCTTGCCTCCCAGCTTGGCAGGAGTTCATTCGGTATTTCAGAGGGTGTCACGGTGACCCGTCTCATGTCTTGGATTTCAGCTCAGTCCAATTGGACAAGGATCTATCATATGTTGAGGAGCCTGTAGCTATATTGGGCAGGCAGGTCAGAAAGCTCAGGTCAAAGAACATTGCTTCAGTAAAGGTTCAGTGGCGGGGTCAGTCGGCCAAGGAGGCGACCTGGGAGACCGAGCATGATATGCGCAGCAGTTACCCTCATCTTTTCACTACTTCAGGTATGTCTTTATGCTCGTTCGAGGACGAATGGATTTTTAAGTGTAGGAGGATGTGACGACCCGGTCAGTCGTCGTAAGAATTAACGCCCCGATCCCCTGTTAACTATTTTCTCGAAGTTTATTTTTGCTAAATTGAAAATTGCCGGGACGTTTGGTTTTGAGTTTCGGAGAGTTTTGGGACATTTAGTCCCTAAATGAGAGCTTAAGTGTTAGAAAGTTGCCCGTAGTTGGAGCAGTGTGAAGACGGCCTCGGAATGGCAATTCGATAGATCCGTCAGCTCCGTTAGGTGATTTTGGGGTTGGGAGCATGTTCGGAATGTATTTTGGAAGTTCTTAGCTCATTTAGGCTTGAAATGCCGAAGTTTGAATTTTTGGAGTTTCCGATCCGATAGTGAATTTTTGATCTAAAGGTCGGAATGGAATTCCGAAAGTTGCAGTAGTTCCGTCATGTCATTTGGGATGTGTGTGCAAAATTTGAGGTCATTCGGACAAGTTTAGACGTGTTTCGACGCCGGATGTGAATTCTAGAATTTTCCTAAGTTCCTAGGCTTGAATCTTTGCATAATCAATGATTTTGATGTTATGAGACATGTTTTAAAGGCTCGACCAAGTTCATATGAGGTGTTGGGGTTGGTTGGTGGTTTTAGTTGAGGTCCCGGGGACCTCGGGGTTGCTTCAGATGCTTAACGGGTGAAGTTTGGGAAAATTGTTGTTGTTGAACCAGGCACCTTCTGGTGTCTTCGCACCTGCGAAGGTTTTTCCGCAGGTGCGGACTCACAGGCACGGTGGCCTTGATCGCAGGTGCGATAGGGGAGTTTTGGGCCAGTGGTCGCAGGTGCGACCTGGGTTCCGCAGGTGCGGGACCGCAGGCGCGGCCAAACGACCGCAGGTGCGGCCCCAGTGCATTTTAAGTGACTTTCGCACCTGCGATACTTTTTACGCAGGTGCGGTACCGCATCGCACCGCAGGTGCGCTACCTCAGGTGCGGTGATCGAGCCCGCAGGTGCGAATCCCCTGTGTGTTTTATTCCAAAAATCCGAGAATTCATCTCATTATTCTAAAAACCGGGTAAGGGCTCAAGAAGTGGCGATTTTCTGGGGGTTTTGAAGAGAAGGATCATAGGTAACATTTTCTAATCCTAATTCATTGCTAGACCATTAATTTCCGTTGTTTTCTTTAGTTTAATTATCAAAAAATGGGGGGAAAACCATAGGAAAGGGGTGAGATTTTCCCAATCCGAAATTCTGAAAAATTGTGGGGCTTTTGGCATCGGATTTCGATTGTTTCTGGTTAAATGAGTTCGTGAGTGAATGGGTGTCCGAAAAATATAAATTTTACCCGATTCCGAGTCGTGGGACCGAGGGGCGTTTTGGTCATCTTACATAATTTCGCGTCTTAGCTTGGATTAAATAGTGAAAATCAGTTGCATGAGAATTTACGATATGTAATTGAATTGTATAGATTTGGGCCATTTGGAGTCGGATACTCGTGGCAAACGTGTGGTTTCAAGTTGATTTTGAGCCAGTTCGAGGTAAGTGGCTTGTCTAACTTTGTGTGGGGGACCTTTCCCCTTAGGATGTGATATTTGGTAATTGAATGCCTTGTACGTGAGGTGACGAGCGCGTACTTGTGCTAATTTTTGAGAATCCGATTTTACTTTAATTATTTAGACTGAGTTTCTTTCTTACCTGTTTTATTTCACTTGTAATTATAGTCTATGTTAGCTTAGAAAAGCATGCCTAGTTTCCCTAAATTGCCTATTTGCTTAAGTTGCTTAAATTGTACTACATGAAGCATGTTAGGCTAGAACTACTCGTTGCCTTGTATTGTTGCACTCTATTTCTGAATATCTTCTTGTTGTGGCTGCGTATTTACATTGGGACTACGGATGTGGGATTCCGGTATCTCCCCGCCCCCTTGTTTGTTTACTTTGGGACTGCGGGTTAGATTCCCGATAGATGCCCCTGCACATTCACTTTGGGACTACGGGTTAGATTCTCGATAGATCCCCCTGCATATTTACTTTGGGACTGTGGGTTAGATTCCCGCTAGATCCCCTGCACATTTACTTTGGGACTGCAGGTTAGATTCCCGATAGATCCCCCTGCACATTGATAGCTGGACTACGGGACAGTATCCCGGGAGATCCTTCGGATATACATATGATGGAGTACGGGACGGTATCCCAACTTTTGTGAAAATTTCATCTTTCCTTACAGTTGTATAGACATTTTGGAGTTAGAGCAGTGTATTATATTCTGTTAGCCTGTGGTTCCCGTGAGTTTCCGGATTTTGGGGTGATATTGTAGACCTTCGTATTATTTTGGGTTGTATATGCCAAGTGGCACTCATATACAGTCTTTCATTTAGATTGTTCAGCTTTCTTTTACTTAATTATTCCGCAAGTTATGCTGTTATTCCGCATTGCTAGGCTTACCTAGTTATAGGGATTAAGTGTCGTCACGACATGTTCACGGAGGGCGAACTGGGGTCGTGACATTCTTATCTCTGAATTCAACTTTCGTCTTCCGAACTAAGGAATATCCTTTTGAATTTGTGTGAAAATAATTTTTAGTATGTTTGTGTTTTGCAAATATAATAAATAAAGCACAAGAACAAATATCCTAAGTATTGGACTATATTTACCGCAATATATTTTCGTGCACGAACAATTGTATGTTGCACTTTCAAAGAGATATCAAGATCCACAATAAGAGTTCTGGTTAAGGCAGAGCAACCAAAGCATTAGGAGGAAATGTACACAAAATAATATTGTCCACAAAGAAATGTTCGTTATGATACCATCACATTAAATACTTTTAAACTATAATACATAATTATCCAACTAACATGACAAAATAGATAGTTTCTGTAAGTTTTGATGATATCCTTTTATTTTAAATTCATGTATTATGCTAATGTAGTAATATTTTTCGGGATTTAGATGATTGTGTACTATTATACATAAAAATTTTCTCATTAATTAAATTTCATCGTTACTTCATATAAATAAATGTTTAAATTATCACGTGCCATTATTAACGTACAATGCACCATAGATACGAGTAGGCTAAAAACTACTATCCATGTTGAATTATGTCTCATCTAAAAATGTAAATGGTTAGAGAGAACATATTTTTGTTATTGTTGATGCAGTGGGGTTTATATTATTGAAACAAAACAACAAATCAACAGTTCCAACCATGGCAGTGGGGAGAAAAAGAATCTTCATTTTAACCCATCTCATAAATAAGTCTACTTTTCTAACTTATTATGCCACCATACAAAAAAGTTATATTTAATGTGCCATTATGTTTTTCCAAGACCATCGTTGAACACTTGATGCCTTAAATTGACTGTTTTATACGCCTAACAAGATTTTTTTTACAATAGTTAGGTTATAACTTGTACCACACTTAAATTTTGGTGACTTGGTGATGTGAGGCCAAAATGTTTATACGTTTAGCACATTATTTACCCTAATTTTGTTGATCTAATGAGTTATTGTGCGATATTTGAGTTAAATTGTATTGTTTTATGTGTAAGAACATTGGAACGAATCGTCAAATAAAAGTTGCACAAAAGGAGGACAAAAATACAAGAATAGAGAACAAAAATATCAATTATCCAAACCGTGCTACAGATCAGGCTTTGCGAGGTCTATAGCTAGGTTGACCGCGCTGCAAACCAGGCTTGGCAATGTCTATAGCACGGTACTTAAAAGTCGCTTGTTAAAAGACTCCGACTCGGATTTGGACTCAATGACTTCAACCCTAACCTATAAATACTCCCCAAACATGTCAATATCGGAGGAGAGACGTTTTTAGAGCATATTCGACCTAAGTGGACATTTTTGAGAGGATTTGACCTAAGGAGGCAAGAACACACCAGGAGCAAGGCGGGGAATTCTTCTACGAGTTTTTCACTTCCTTCTTCATGTTTCCGTTATTGGTTATAAATTCTAGTATTGTAATTTTGCATACTATTATGAATAGCTAATTCATTATCTAGAGTATTGATAGAACCTTTTGTAGGATAAATTCTTGTTATATTTTATATAATTGAGTCGTTGGATTTCTCTACTTGTTCAACTACGTGTTTATTGTTGTTGATTGAAGGGCCATCAATTGACCGTGCCTATTTAGTATGTATTGCTTGGAAAATGGCACATATTTAGGTAGTTTTTGAACAACATCACTCCTGACATACGTGAGGAATCAATACAAAGGGTTTAAAGGTAGGATTAGGAATAACGAAACCTTGGTGCGATCTTATTGAGCAGTAAACTAGCGCCAGCTAGCGTAGTTCGGAAGAATATGACTAGTAAATTGTGGTAGTTGCTCGGAAGAGAATTATGACACCTGAAGTACTCACGATCAGTAGAGAATACTTAGGCGAAATTATAGAAGGCATACCACAAAGGATTCCGATAATTGGGGAAATCATAACTCTAGACCTCCTTAGTCTTGTCTCAAATTTCATCCTTGTTAGTTGATTATTTTACTGCTTTATAATAGTTGTTAGTTAATTGGTTAGAAATAAATATTATAATCTCTATAATTAGGAAATTATTTGGACTTGTGTTTCTTAGCAATATTGAACAACTGTAGCTAAGCCTTAGTTCTCTATGAGTTTCGATTTCGGTCTTGTAAACCGGATTATATTTACAATGACCGCTTAGTCATTTTTATAAGATATAGTTGACATGATCAGTTGGAATATTATTATTGGCATATATCATTTTACTTATCTAGCTGAAATCGATTTTTTAATTTTTTTTATTTTATTTATAAAGATCGATTATTTAACATCTTATGTGTTTGAATTTCAGGAGGTTAAAACTTTTTAACTTCGTGATGCTTAAATCTACTAAGTATCTATGATAGGGAAAACGTCCCTTCGTGCATTTCTGCTTTTTATAATAATAATAATAATAATATAATAATAATAATAATAATAATAATAATAATAACAACAACAATAACATGTCGTTTCATAATGTATCGTATTGTATTGTATTGTTTGATGAATGCAATATCTTAATAGGTTGTATTGTTTGCCGTCGTTTCATGATATCACGCACGACCAATATGAAAAATAAACTTGCAACATTACTAAAAATAGGATACTGAGTAGAATTATTTTATAAAAAGTAGGATAAAAGATAAAATATAATTATATAATAATAAAGTAAGGCAAGATGGGAGAAAAAAGTAAAGAAACGACGCCACCACACCCAAGGGCGGAGCTAGAAAGCGAGTTACAGGTTCGGCTGAACCCAGTAGCTTTCAGTAACACATAAATGATTAGAATCCAGAATCCATAAGCTTTAAATCCTGGATCGCCTCTGACCACACCAAATCATCGTTTCATAAAGTAACACTTTTCGTCGTTATATAGTGATGTATCCAACAATACGATATAACAAAATTTAAGTAACAATCAAAACAAATATTATATTTAAAGTAACAACACGACACAATACGATAGGTAACAATCATCGAAACAAGTTGTTAGCAAATAGACATAATTTCCTTTTTCAACTATTCAAAAAGTTAAAATAAGAAAATTTAATTTAGATTTTAAGGAATTTTTCCCTTTATTTTAGATGTGTCAATGTTATCCAAGTAACATTCTACTTCTCAATTTTATCTTATGTAATACGTTTAGCACACCAAGCATAAACAAAAAAGATTCTCACAAACTCAACCTTGCCAAAGAGCCAAAACACCAAACGCAGTTAGCAGCAAGTATAAACAACAACCGGAAATATTGCAAAGAACATATCTGAGATGGTCATGTCATGACTCATGAAAAAGCTGTCCTGCAATGGATATAAAGCTTCTTTCTTCTGGAGATCATTGCCGAACCAATTCCCTCAACATGTACCACCACGTTTGCACTTCCTTTTTCTTAATCTTTACCAAAAACCTATATTTACGCATACCCTTTTGCACATTAAATGCATTTCTATTACATCTGGGAGTTCACGAGTTCGTGCTTACACTTATCTTGCCACCCAACTGTTTGATAAAATGCCGGATAGAAGAGTTCAAGATTTCAAGAATGCCAAAGGCCATGAAATATTTCAACTTGTTAAGTTGGTTAAAGAAAAGCCTGATATCTTAAGTACTTCACAAGCACATGGCTTTGCGCTTAAAGCGGGCATGCTTGCTCATTTGCCCACTGTAACTACTCTCCTCATCATCTACTCAAGTACCAAGCATTTTAGCTCTTCATTGGCTCTTTTTGCTGAAATTATGATTAAAGATGTGGTAACATGGAATGCTATCATGACAGCATGCATAAAGAACAAGTTTTTCGAATTTGCAGTGAAATTCTTTGCTGAAATGGTTAATGAAGGAATGGAGTTTGATTCTGCGACTCTTGTGATTGTCATTTCTGCCTTGTCTAATATGAGAGATTTGAGAAAGGGGATGATTGTTCATTGTTCAAGTGTGAAAATGGGAATGTATTCAGATTCGCTTTTGGGAAATGCTCTTATTGATTTTTATGCAAAATGTCGTGATTTGAGCTCATCGGAATGTGTTTTTGGAGAAGTAGAATGTAAAGATATTGTTTCATGGAATTCAATAACTAGTGGTTGTATTTATAATGGTCATCCCGAGAAGTCATTGTGGTACTTCAAGCAGATGGCTAATTTGGAAAAAGGCACTGATAGTGTGAGTCTTTCTTGTGCTATTGCGGCTTCTGCTTGTTTAGATGAGTTTAGTTGTGGTCAGGTTATTCAAGGATGGGGAATAAAGCTAGGGTATGAGGAAAGCTGCCACCTTTCAGTGGCAAATTCTCTCATTTCATTGTATTCCCAGTCTGGGGACGTTGATGCTGCTGAATATATCTTTCATATAATGAAGCAGAAGGATATAATAACATGGAATTCGATGATAAATGGATTCGCTTTGAATGGAAAAGTATGTAAAGCGTTTGATTCTCTTCATGAAATGCAGTTCACAAGAACTCTAAAACCTGATGCTGTGACATTAATTTCCATTATTCCGCTTGCTGCAGAATTCATGCTATTGAGAAAAGGGAAAGCTATTCATGGTTTCACCATCCGGAGAGAGATGGGAGCAGAACTGTCGGTGATAAATGCTCTCATGGATATGTATTTTAAGTGCAAAAGGGTCAAGGACGCTGAGCATATCTTCCTAAATATGGCAACGAAAGATCTAGTTTCATGGAATACCATAATATCTGGGTATTCCCAGAATGGCCTGTGTAGAGAAGCTCAGTCTTTGCTTAAGAAGTTCCATAGGTCGAACTCAGAATGCAGCTTGTCAACTCTTCTGGGAATTCTTCCTGCTTGTGATTCCCCCAACTCAATCCAATTTGGAGGGTTGATCCACTCGTGGGAGGTGAAGATGGGATTTGTAAATAATATCATCTTAGTAAATTCCCTGATTTGCATGTATATTTCTTGTGGAGATATAGTAGCTTCTTTCAAATTGCTGGAGGAGATAGCTTATATTGCTGATGTGGATAGCTGGAATACCATGATCTCGGGATGCACACAGAAAGGCCACTTCTCTGAAGCTTTAAATGCTTTCAAGTTAATGAGGCTCAAGTTCAATATCAACCATGATACTATTACTCTAGTCAATGTCATACCAGCCTGTGGAAATCTTGAATTGACATGTGAAGGAAAGTCAATTCATGCCCTAGCTTTAAAGACCTCAGCTGGTCAAGATACTCGTGTGCAGAATGCTCTCATTACTATGTATGGAAGACTGAGTGACGTGGAAAGTGCAAAATTAGTGTTTGAACTTTGTTTTCATCATAACTTATGCTCATGGAACTGCATGATATCTGCTTTAGCTCAGAACGATAATGCTAAAGAAGCAATAGAATTTTTCTGTTTACTCAAGTTTGAACCAAATGAGATCACCATGGCTACCGTTCTTTCAGCGTTTCGGCAACTTGGACTTATTAGACATGGGAAACAGATCCATGCGCACCTCATCAGATGTGGTTTTTGCAAAAATGCATTTGTATCAGCTGCTCTTGTGGATATGTATAGCAGCTGTGGCACGCTAGAGATTGCTCGTCGAGTGTTTCAGACTTCAGCAGAGAGATCTGTTGCTGCTTGGAATTCCATGATTTCTGCATATGGCTTTCACAGCAACAGCCAGAAAGCAATTGAAATCTTTCATGAGATGATTGATTCGGGACTTACTCCATCAAAAGTCACATTTATCAACTTATTAACGGCTTGCAGTCACACAGGGCTTGTTGACCAGGGGTACTGGTATTACACTCATATGCTTGATGAGTTCGGAGTTCAACCTTCCACAGAGCATCATGTCTGTGTAGTTGATATGTTAGGCCGATCAGGGAGGCTGCAGCAAGCGTATAATTTTATCAAAGACCTTCCCAGTCAACCTGATCCAGGAATCTGGGGTGCTTTGCTAAGCGCTTGCAATTATTATGGTGATCTTCAACTGGGGAAACGAGTAGCAAGCATACTCCTTTCGTTGGAACCTGAGAATGTCGGGTATCATCTTGCACTGTCCAACATATATGTTGCTAGTGGAAGCTGGAAGGAGGCTGGAGAGTTGAGGGACATTGTTCATCTAAAAGGGTTAAAGAAATCTGCTGGTTACAGTCTTATTGATGTTGGCTCCAGCTGAATTAAACATCATCAAGACCTCATGTCACACCTCCTTTTTCCTACCCCGTGAGGGTAATAAGGGAGTTTTTCCACTTTAAGTGACGTTATTCGATTTTTGGAATTTATTTTATTCAGAGTCGACACACAAATTTTTTACGGTGTTCCGGGACACCATTTATTTATTAGAAATCCCAAAACCGAGGAATTTTGACTCTGATAAATTGTCTGCGAACCAAAAATCCGGGTAAGGAATTCTGTTAATCCGGGAGAAGGTGTTAAGCATTCCCAGATTCCGTAGTTTTAGCACGGTCTCTTTAATCATACCTGACTTAATTAAATTGTTTTAATTACGTATTTTAGAACATATGTACATTTTACCTTTTACCGCTTTTAATTATTCGATTGGTAGTAATTACAGAATTATCTTGAAACTAGTCACACGTACGTGTACTCATTTCATTCGGTGCGTCAAGAATCATGTCACGCATATGTGTACACAACTAATCACTCTTTGTTAAATACGATTATTCAGCCAAAGTCGCGCGAACGCGTACCTTGATTAATTTTGGGATTGTAATTATGTCACGCGAACGTGTACATAATCATGATAATAGATTAAGTCGCGCTCATTTTCTATGGATATTCATTTTTAAATCGTACTCGTGTCACGTGAACGTGTACACAATTAATAACATTTTATTATTAAGATTGTTTGGACAAAATCGCTCGAACGGTACTTACTTTGATAATCATAATTATGTCACGGGAACGTACCACTAAACAATATATATACGCATGGAAATGCAATATCAGTGACGAAGATGGAACAAATATGCAAAAGTGGAGAATAGATGATACACTAACTCAAACAATAAATAGGGTAAAGCAATAGAGAATTGATAACACTGTGTAAACTAGCACAAAGTAATAAAAGGAACAGAAAGAACTAACCTTTTTTATATACATGAAGATTTATGTACGAAGAACTGTTTCCTTGGTTTTCTTTCAATTGACATTTAACTTTACTGCTATAAACTTTGGTTCCTAACCACTAGAAATTGATATTTCTCCTCTTTGCAAAGCTAATTCCCTCGTTTACGCATATTCAACTTCATATATCAGCGGAATGAATTCAAATTTGAGTATTTACATAAGATTTTAAGCAAAAGAAGCAACATTAATCATTAGCAAAAAAATATAAGATAAAATGAGAAAGCGTACTTTGCTGTTTTTAATACCGAACTGAAACAAGCGAATGTCATTTTCCTTTGAAAACTCCATGTTTGATTCTGGATATGGCTCTGGACACAAGTATCTTTTTATATACATGAAGATTTGTTGAATACAAAAATGTAAACTCGACAAGAAAAACTCGAACATGCCGGACAGGCCAGAGAGAACTTCGCCGGAACTCAACAGACCTCTAGACTCGCTGAAAAAAAAAATGCCTATGATATAGTGCGATGCAACTGGTTTTGCGGTATTTTAAGGGCTGTATTGAGCTGAAGTTTGGGGTAGTTTTGACAGAGATGTTGGAGCTGTTTTCGAGCTGATTTTCCTGGCTTTCTCGACTAGTTTTGGTGATGGCATGTTGGAGGAGATGAAAGAGGGTATTGACAGATAGAAGCCTGTCGTCAATGGCTAAGAGGAGGAGAAGTGTTGAGTATGACTTCCACCTCTGCCAAGCTAGTTTGGTAATATTTTCACCTTTACTTAATGACTTTGAGATAAAGATTGATGGAGATGTGTTGTGTGCTTTAGAAAAACAAAATTAGGATTCAAGGTTGCTGCTGTAAGCTTAGGAGAGGAAGGAAGATGATTCTGTCGTTCCACTCTCTCCCCCCGTCTTATATTTGCTCTTAGTATTTATATAGAAATTCTATATCCCTAACTAAATGTTCATGGAGATGAAGAGTGGGGATGTGGGAAAGAACATGGGTGTGTGATGTGGGGGATAGGTGAGAGGTGGGGGTAAGGCATGAGTGAAGTGGGGTGTTATTTTTTATATAGTATTATATATATATATATATATATATATATATATATATATATATATACACACGCGCGCACACACACACACACACACACACACTAATCAACTTACTTTTAGACTTAAAAAGAAACTATATAAATACGAAAACTCACTATTTACACTAAAGTTTAAATTATGCTAAAAAATACTACTATCACTTACATTTAAATTAGAAGAAACCAAGTTATATATATATATATATATTTTTTTTTTTTTGTAGTTTTTAATTTTCTTAAATAAAATCTATTAAGAGTAA
>ML385673.1:50122-74986 GCA_005239525.1 Nicotiana knightiana | reverse complement strand
TGGAACCTAAAGTTCAGGACCAAGTGTCCTTAACTTTTGAACTTGAAACTCAAACTTCAGGACTAAGTGCCCTTAAGTTATGAAATTGAAACTCAAACTTCAGGACCTAGCGTCCTTAACTTTTCAATTTCAGAATTAAACTTCAGGACCTAGTGTCCTTAAGTTTTCAACTTGGAACCTAAATTTCAGGACCAAGTGTCCTTAACTTTTGAACTTGAAAATCAAACTTCAGGACCAAGTGTCCTTAAGTTATGAAATTGAAACTCAAACTTCAGGACCTAGTGTCCTTAACTTTTCAATTTCAAAATTAAACTTCAAGACCTAGTGTCGTTAACTTTTCAACTTTAAAATCAAAGTTAAGGACCAAGTGTCCTTAACTTTTGAACTTGGAACCTAAAGTTCAGGACCTAGTGTCCTTAAGTTTTCAACTTGAAAATCAAACTTCAGGACCTAGTGTCCGTAAGTTATGAAATTGAAACTCAAACTTCAGGACCCAGTGTCCTTAACTTTTCAACTTCAAAATCAAACTTCAGGACCTAGTGTCCTTAACTTTTCAATTTCAAAATCAAACTTCAGGACCTAGTGTCCTTAACTTTTCAACTTCAAAATCAAACTTCAGGACCAAGTGTCCTTAACTTTTCAACTTCAAAATCAAACTTCAGGACCTAATGTCCTTAACTTTTTAAAACAATTTTCAAAACTATGACAATATTTCCATAATATTCAGAAGAACAACAAAAAGGTTAAGGACTTTGTGTCCTTAACGTTTTCAATTCAATTTGAAATGGGGACACCAAATCCTTAACATTATGTCCTCAATTTTTATCGAATTATTACAGGACGCGATGTCCTTAAGCTTATCAATCCAGAAATTCAAAAAAAAATAAAATCTAATTCATACCATCAAATTCATAGTAAAGAAATAAAAATCAACACAAACACACAAAATCATAACTTACTATAAATTTATGTTGATTTTTGGACGACAAAGTTGAATACTATGGTTTGAAATCGAAGGGAGAAGCTTTTGCAAGTTCGCGATCACAGTCAGGTAAATCGGACGAGAAAGTTGAATACTATTGCTGCTGCTGAAGTTAATTGTGCTTATCATTTATAAAAGCTTAGGTATAAGTTATATCAGAAGGATATTTTCGTCCAGTCAGGTAAAAGTTCATTAAACTAGCGGCTAAAGAATAAATACATTTAAAACACTGGCTTTAAAATAAAGACAACTTCTATTAGTGGCTATTTGTACACATCCCCCTATAATAGCCCCCAAATCATACAAGAACCGCACTTCGTGCGACGGGCTCGATTGCAACTCGGCCATCCTAGAGGGTAATACAAAATATTAGTGGAGATATGCTATGGAGATGAGCAGAAAAGGAAATGAGGCGAGAGAGTAGGAGATGAAATACATTCTCACTAAATCAATATTGAGCTACAAATCAGGAAATGAAAATAGGACTCCCTATTTATATACACGACTAACTAACTAACTAACCAACCTGTTAACTTAATCTTACATTAATGAAAACTCGTTAACAACTGTAAGCCAGCTGTGTAACTACTTCTAACCACCAGCCTCAACACTCCCCCTCAAGTTGAGGGATGAAATATGTTTTTCATTCCCAGCTTGCCTACCAGATGATCATGTTGTGGTCTACATAAGCCTTTTGTAAGCAAGTCAGCTAACTGATCCTTGGTTCCAATATGTTGAGTTTGTATCTGCCCATCTTTAATTTTTTCTCTCACAAAATAACAATCAATGTCAAAATATTTTGTCCTCTCATGAAAGATGGGTTGAGTTGCGATAAGAATTGCAGCTTTGCTGTCGCAAAACAGCTGCACATGCAAGTTCACCTTCACTCCAAGCCCTTTAAACAACCCAATTAACCAGGTGATCTCAGCTACATTTGATGCCATGCTCCTGAATTCTGCTTCAGCAGAACTTCTGGAAACAATACTTTGTTTCTTTGATTTCCACGACACCTGATGTTTGGCCAAAAATACATATATTTAACCATTTTTGCCTCTTATTATAGTACTTTTAATCTTCATTTGAGTATTAGTTGTATTGTTTTGTGCTTAATATTATATTTTAAACTGTATAGGAATAAAGCGGTGTGAAGATCAAGAGATTTGGAGCAAAATTGAACAAAATCCGAAAGAAAAAAATATATATAAAAGAAGAAGAAAACAGGGGGGGGGGTGTAACACTCTTTGGTCTTTGTCCCCCCAAATGAATTACATCAAACAAGGAATTAAAGAAGGCAAACAAAAATGTAACGCTTCAAGCAAAGGAATTGAAGGCAAAAAGCATTCTGCCTCCAGCGCCACGGCCAGCGCTAGGCGTTGGTCTAGACGCCGGGGTGGGGACTTTCCCTATTTCGTCCGGGACAAGATTATTTCGGTCCAAGACCCCCCCCCCCCCAACTCGTATAAAAGGAGTTCTAAACCTAATTTGGAGGGGATATAACATACATTGAAGGAGAACTGACGAGGGGGGACACACACCATGCTTGGAAAGAGGCTTCTAACTAATTTTTCTTCTCTTCTCTTCTTTTAATCTCATAATTTATTAGTTCTAGAGTTTTGGGTTCCATATGAACGTTGTAGTTTGAAGCTTGAACTGTTCATATTATCTTATCATATTGATTTATTTATTCAGTCTTGCGCATAATTATTCGATTGCTTGATCACCAATTGAATACTATCTACGAATCTAGGATTGAACTCGGGAGAGGGAATTTTAGATTGCAAATAAGATTGAGTAGAGCAAGATCTTAACTCTGAGTGGGGGGCCGGATTTGCGGCTAGTATATGAATATACCTAATCTCCTTGCTTGGTTACTATACAGGAATTATTAATGTGTTCTTGTTAATTCTAATTCCATAGGAATATAGGCGTTAGATTAACTTGAATAGGCGAGTAGTACTTCGGGAGAAGGCTACGAGAAATACTAACCCTGTCAACCAATAAACCAGATAAATTAATTAGACGGTTTAAGTGAAAAAATCAACGGGATTGTTAGCTAACCCATATCTCTAGAATATTTTCTTTAATTAAATTCATCTCTAATATTGCAAACTTGTTTCCTTTAATTTCATAGTTTACTATTCTAGATTAATTTTAGTTAAATATTCATACTTTAAAAAATCAGTTGAATAGATTAATTGTCTTAGTTTAATTTAGTTGATAGTTAACCACAAGTCCTTGTGGGTACGATATCTGGACTTACAATCCTATATTACTTATCGACCACGTATACTTGCGTGTGTGTTTGGGAGAAACAACACCAAAGCTTGCCCAAACTTCACCAAGTAGCCTATTACTGACTTTCTAGTTTTTATACACACTCCCCAATCTGCGTCATAAAATGCTGACAATTCTGTGCTTTCATATGCTGCCATAAACAAGACAAGGCCTGTAGTGCCCTTAATGTATCTAACCACTCTTATGGATGTATCCATACGAGATTGCTTAGGAGCATGCATGTATGGACTAAGTACCTAAACTACAAAGGCAATATCAGGCCTAGTCATAGTTTGGTATAACAGCCTGCCAATCAGCCTTTGGTAGCTACTTCTATCTTCTAGTTCTTTGTCAACTGAGTTATCATTAAGTATGCAAAAACTTATCTAATTCTACAGAGGAGAGCTTGTGATTGAACTCTAGGGGAGTAGCAGCTGTTCTACTGCCTGCTATTCCCATTTCAGACACTAGCTCAAGTGCATACTTCCTTTGATTCATCAAAATCCCTTCCTTGGATCTCAAGAATTCAATACCAAGAAAATACTTCAGTTCCCCCAGATCTTTCATTTTAAACCTGGCTTGTAAATCTTTCCTCACTTGTTGAATAAGTGCTAGGCTAGTTCCAGTCACCAATAGATCATCCACATACACCAATATTATTAAAAGGTCACAACCTACCTTGTGTGTGAACAGAGAGTAGTCATAGTGTGATTGAACAAACCCCATGTCAGTTAGTGCACTAGTAAGCTTCAGGTTCCATTGTCTGGGAGCTTGTTAAGCCCATACAGTGACTTATGAAGCTTGAAAACCTTCTGCTGCTGTTGTAACTCCCCATGGCTGGCAAAGCCATCTGGGATGGGCATGTACACCTCTTCAAGGAGATCACCTTGAAGAAAACCATTGTGTACATCCATGTGAAAGATATACCATCCAGATGCTGCAGCCAAAGCCACCACAGATCTAACAGTCACCATCTTAGCTACAAGAGAGAAGGTCTCCTTATAATCCAAAACTTCTAGTTGACTATATACTTTGGCAACTATTCGAGCCTTATACCTCTCCACTTCACCAGTAGACTTGTACTTTAATTTAAAGACCCACTTACACCCTATAGGAGTCTTACCTTGAGAAAGATCAACAATGGTCCAAGTTTGATTTGCTTCTAAGGCTGAAATCTCAGCTTTCATGGCCTCAATCCACTTGGGATCTGCCTTGGCCTCATCATAAGACCTTGGCTCAGTAATGGCTGAATAAGCTGCAAGGGATGCCATGTAGGTAGGGAGAGATAATCATAGTTTACACACTGTGAGATAGGGTGAACACAGAAAGAAGGTTGATTCAGCATAATATAGGCTTCCATCCATATAGGAGGTTTAGTCACCCTAGAAGATCTCTTTAAACCAGGATTAGCAAGTGAATGAAGAGAAAAAGAGGAAGAATGATCTACGGCAGGAGAAGAAGAGGAGAATAATGGACCAGGTTGATCACTCAAGGAAGGAATAGAAGGAGATGGAGTAGCAGATGGACTGGGAGAATTAGGAGTATGCAGAGCAGGACACTCACATATCACGACCCAAATCGATGGGCTGCGATGGGCTCCCGGTACCTCACTTAATCGAGTACCAACATAACGTATCTTTCGTATCATTCTATTATAGGTAAATGAACCAAAGTAAAGCATGAGGGAATAAAAACTTATACATATGACATACTGGCCTATAAGACCAAAATGATCACTCGTACACTGAACATAGGCCGACAAGGCCATACAATCTTTCACGTACACGACATATGTCTACAAGCCTCCAAGCGTACATAAATGTCATAAAGGTCGGGACAGGGCCCCACCATACTAATCAATACATGTCCTAATCATACTAACCACATAAGAAACTCCGGAGCAAATGGAGCGCACCAACACCTTCTACTGAGCTGATAGCCTACTTGGAGGACTCTCAACCTGTCTATCGGGACCTACGGGCATGAAATACAGCGTCCCCAGGAAAGAAGGACGTCAGTACAAATGATGTACCGAGTATGTAAGGAATGAAAATTAGTAAATAATAGACATGGGAGAAACATGGAGTAAAAGACTCAACATGTAAGTCTGAATAACTCCGTGAATCATTTAATATTATAATGTCATGCATATGCGTATAAATGTCATACCATGCATAGGTATATGCGTTCATAACATCATAAAGCCTCTGAGGGCATCCCATCATATCATCTCGGCCACTGTGGATAAATCATCAACGTATACCAGCTGATCAGGTGGTGGTGTGTATATAACACCGTAACCTTTTCCCGTATTCCATATACACATAATATACATGTATACGCGTATATAATTCCATCTGGTCACAGGTCAATGTAAATGAATACAATGCACGAGAAGTACATCAATACAATTTCTCGGAATGTCATAGACCATTACGCCTTTGATTAATATCATAAAATAAACTTTATCAACTTACGTATTTTCTGAGACCCATAAACATATGATAGAATAATAGGATACATGGGGAATCAAGAACATAGGCATCTCTAATATTTCTCTGAATATAGTCATTTATGAAAGTTGTGCATTTGCTCATTTCGTCTGTATCGTATGGATCATGCCAAAAAGGAAAGAAGGGATAGCCTTAACATACCTGAGCCGATTATTTTGAAAATTCCTCTAACACACGTCAATTGCGACAAGTCATGTAACGGCGGATCGAAGTAGGGGAGAATCCGTATGATATTTTTGAGAAAGATTGCACCGTACTCCCTTAGAATCGCAAATTCTCATGTTGCTAAATAGTCTTGTATGAAGTTTTGTAGCAAATCATGTTGCTATCATTTTGAATGATTTGCTGAAGCTTTCTTTGTCATTGTTGAGATTCAAAAATGAATTAGAAAGGCTCCCTTAACCTTTGGGAGCGGGCCCCACTTTGTGGCTTAGTTGGCCAAAGACTTCTCCAAATTTTGCCACCTTTTATGTGAATTTAAGAGTCATTACATAGGTATTGATCAAGACAACTTGGGCTTCCACGTTTGGGGGGGGGGGGGTTATCTTATCCAAAGAATTGTAATTAATTAGTTAATCTTCCACAAAAAATTAATAATTAGAAATTATCCACATAATTAAGAATTTTCTCAAATTACATAAAATACTACTCACTTTTAACATACTTTATACACCTTACTATCATGTTCATGTGGTACCTTGTATGACATTAGTCCATAAATACCGGGTATTATAGCTTAGACATTATTTTATCCCCAAATTGTCAAACTCCGACGGAACTCATTTTCGTTGATTCGCTTACCCTCTCACCTTCACGAATTTACTTATCACTTGTTTGAAATAGCGAAATACTTATAATCTCAAATAATCTCATTTCCGAGCTTACGTTGATTAGCTTACGATGAAACTTTAGTACGAAAATGCGGGATGTAACATCTCATTTTTGATCTTACATCAATTTACCTATGGCATACTTCCACGTACGAAAACATGGGGTGTAACATCATTCCCCCTTTTGAAACAGTCGTCCTCGAGTGTTGACTGATGCACTTATCATTTTCATAACTTATGTCTTCCGAATACTTTAGTACTCTGCTTGCCACCTAGGCAACTGTTCTATGAATAATTCCAAAGGCCAGGGCATTCCCCCTTTAGGCCTCTTTCTCACACCACGACTTGTGGTCAGAATCCTTCCAATCTCGTAACTGTTACTACCTTCTACCATGCAACTTGTACGACTCCGACCTTGTAAATGTTCTTATGTGACTCTTCTCTCCTTTTTCCTCCAACTTTTAGCCAATCTCTAGGCCTCACTTTGTAAACATATATAGAGCTTGATAATACGTCTCTCCAGTGACGTACCTGCGATGGACCTTGCAGATGCGGTTAGTTTTCCGCAGGTGCGGCCATTTGACCGCAGGTGCGACCCCAGACTTTTTAGTGGGTTTTCGCACCTGCGATGATAGTTCCGCAGGTGCGGGACCGCAGGCGCGGTCCCAGGGGCGCATGTGCGGAATGGCTAGGCAGAAAAGGGGCAGAACCGAGGGTTTATGTCATTTTCACCATTTCGAATTGGGGAGCTCGGGAGAGGTGATTTTTGGAGGCTTTTGCACCTGGGTAATTTAGGTAAGTGATTTCTATCCATTATAGACCAATTTCCATGTTTCCAATCTTAAATCCAACCTTTAATTTGGAAAATTTTGGGTAGAAAATGGGGTAAACTTCATAGATCGAATTATTGAGTTTTGATTGGGTTTTTGATCTTCGATTTGAGAGATTTTCATATGTTTAGACTTGTGAGTGAATGGGTGTCCGGAAAATATAAATTTACCCGAATTCGAGACGTGGGTCCGGGGAACTTTTTGGGAAATTTTCCTAATTTCGCGTCTTAGCTTCGAATTTATTTGTTAAACTAGTTGCTGGTAGTATTATTTACACAATGCTATTGATTTGAGTAGATTTGGGCCATTGGGAGTCGGATACCCGTGATTTCAAGTTTGTTTTGAGCGGTTGAGGTAAGTATCTTGCCTAACCTTGTGTGGGGAATTACCCCTTAGGATTTGAGTCTTCTATGTTGATTGTAGTCCGTGTACGCGAGGTGGCGAGCGCATGCTCGGACTTTTTTCTGGAAAGTTGACCCTTTAGGAATCTTAGATCCTTATATTCGCCCAGTATGAAGTGTCCTTATCATGGNATTGACTTATCTGAAGATTTTATTTCCTTTACTGTCATGCTATATCTTCTTAACTGCGTATCTCAAATTTGCAATTATCTTCATCTCAACCTATAATTGTTTTGGTCTTAAATGAAGTTATGATTATTCTCTGCTGCTTTTCCTTAAGTGGAAATTGTTGAATATTCTCGTAACTGCTCAACCTAAAAGGAAGTTTAGATATTCTATACCTTCGTGACTTGCCTTATATGGAGTTATCAGATTTGTGTTGATTCCTTGTTGTTCACCCGTGTAATTAGGTGCGGCTGTTACATGCTATTTTCCTTCCTTGTGGAGTGATTTCTTAATATGCCTAGCTCTCCTTATTATGGTTATTTCTCATGAACTAGTTTGCCTATCTTGTGGTCGAAGGCTCTTGAGTTGATGTATTAATTGTATCTTGAACTGTTGTCACTGTTGTTGTTGTACTTGTTGTGGTGATGCACGAGGCTTCTGCCGTGTGGTTGTTGATATGGGGATTTGCACGAGGTTTCTGCCATGCCATGTTACTATTGATAATTGCACATGCGGCGTGATAAGGCGGGATACGAGATTGAGTGTTGCGCATGTGGCGTGACAAGGTGGGCACGTGTGGCGAAACAAGGGGGGAATATACTTTAATATTGCACACGTGGCATGACAAGGTAGGCTATGGCAGGGATTGTTTGTGATAATTGTGTTGGCCTGGGGGCATTCCTTGTTGAGTTCATTCGTGTGGAAATTTATGAGATGAAAATGTACGTGTTGTCCCTTTTGTTTTCCTTATGTCTATTGGTTGTTGAAATCATGTTGGGACACCTGCACAAGCATACACGTAGTTAAGTACTACTAATGGATTCAGGACTCCTTGTGGTTGTCAAGTATAGATACTCTTGTTGTGCTTACCGTAAGGGTGGGAATGACCCAATTGGCACGTGAGTCGTCCGCGCAGTTAGTACTCGAATGAGGGCGTAAGATGCCAATTGTTAGGGTTCGGATATTGGGAATCGTAAATGATGATTTGTCCGAGGTTCAGAACCTCGTGGAGACGACTATGAATTTGATGTAGAAGTGGTTGAAGTTGTTGAGTCATTACGTGCTCGTGTTGCATATTTACATGCCGGATTGTTTGTGTTCTATTCGGTCTTTGTGTTACGTCATGGTTTCTGCTGATACTTATTATTTTCCTTCTTTATCGAATTCACTGTCTTGTTAGCCATATTGTGTAGCCTTTATGTGTATATCATTATTTCCTTGATTTCGATATTGATACTTGTTCAATTTTTATTAGACCAGTGGGTGTCTTGACTAGTCCTCGTCACTACTTCACCGAGGTTAGTCTTGATACTTACTGGGCACCGCTGTGGTGTGCTCATACTACTCTTCTGCACATTTTTGTGTAGATTCCAAGTTTTCGCATAGCCGACCGAGTGATTGATAGTAGAGCGGTTGATGTTGTGGAGACTCAAGGTAAAACCGTTTCAGCGTTCACGGTTTCGGAGTCACCATCTTATCTTTTGATTGCACTGTTGCAGTTATTTCTGGACAGTGATATTTCTAGGAGTTTAGTGTAAATTCTTAAAAGCTTATGACTTGTACTTCCGGGTTTTTGGGAATATAAAATGTGTAAGGAATTATTTATTTCAGAAAAGTATTAGATTCTATTTATTATTGTTGTTGTTCCTGAATATTAGGATTACCTAGTCCTTAAGACTAAGTGCCGTCACGATACCCAACGGAGGGAGATTTGGATCGTGACAGTCATACTATACCATAACTTTCACTTTGATTTATCGTTATTGAGGTCTGTTACAAAACTCTAGGTTACTTTCGTTGCTTATCCCATATGTATAAATCTAAGTCCTTTAATGCTTTCTCATTACTGTTCATCTTAAGAATGACGGTCTAATCTCATCTCATACTTTGTAACTTTTATCCATTCATTCTTGATTCACCTCAATATTGATCTATAATCTACCACTGATAACTTGACCTTTTATGTAACACTACCGCTAGGGCTCACGTCTCATCGAGGAACATCTGAAATGATTAGACTGATACACCTGGGGCGATACCATGCTTTCATAACCGTATTTCATAGCATACCAATGTGATTCACCTTATGTGGGTATTTTAATCATGTACAATTCATGAAATCCCTTTTTTTTCTTCAAATCATTACTCTATCATCCTTTATTTATCACAATTACACCCTCATTCTCCTACCAGGGCAACATTTTATCTCTTCTAAATGCTACTAGTCTTAGACTCCTTTGAGTTCATTCAGGCCATATTGAGCTTATAACTTAGAGAAAACATCAGCTCTTTTTGTTTTTATGGGATTAATTCTGAGGACTTATCCATTTTCGTTACTTTCTCACTCGCCCTTTCTTATCCTTACTCATGTCTTCCTAAAACCTTGTCATTCTATCATACTTAGCTTGCAACCTACACGTATCTATTTATACTACTCATAACCTTCCTTCGTCTTGCTTGCACCATAGATCTTCTTATGTTATTATGGAACATCAAGTGAGACATCACATCGTCTCTAACTCTTCTTTATTCTTTTAACTAGACCTCTCAGTACCTAGAAACCATGGGCTTGAAAATATGAAACTGACGACGCCTCTATCATTCCTGGATACTGAATCCCAGCGCTTTTAGCCTTCTATCTGAAGTATGAACTTTTCACAACCTTCTGCTTTTGAGTATCTTGTATGTTGTTCACCTTTACCTTACTTACCTTAAAATCTCGCATCACATCTTCTATCTCTTTCATGACCTCCCTTCCACATAGGTATAATTCACATCCACGACTTAAAGATCTATCATCATACTTGCACCTCTGGTGCATACACAATCCGGTGGAAGCTTCATACTGACTTCTTATGATGCTGGTACTTCTTCTAGCTTGCTTTATCATAGAGCTGTTATAGAATATGGCTATTGTACTATCTCTCTTGTACTTACGGTATTAAGGGTGATCTTGCAATGTTCTCAATCCCGATTTCTATAATTTTCTGGGTCCAATAATCAGACTCCTGATTTACTTAGTTAATATAACTCTTTAGTTTCCTCTTCCCTCTGATCAACCTTTATGTAGGCTTAAGCTATCTTCCAATATGCGGCTCACAATATTAGTTATTACTTTATCCCTTCATGGACGCTATGTAATATCCATGATACAATCTTCTAACAATTCAATCCTTTGTCTATGACCTGGGTTCAATTCTTTCTTTTAACTTATACCGGAATCTTCTACGGGTGTATGATTGTCAAATAACTCTAGGTCATTGATCGAATAATTTCTTTCGTTCCTTCTCAGCTTTCTTTAAACATAAGCAATTACTTTTCCTGGTCTTTCTGCCCCCTTGTTGTGTGCATACTTAGCTCATCTTAGTTCCCATGCATGCCGAAATTTTGCGCAATTCATATGGTCTCAAATATTACTTTTGGTTTCATTTCCCGCTCATTATCCACGATAGGTACCTGATGTTATACCCCATTTTAACATGGGTCAAAGTAGAGTATAACCTATTGGTAATTCTAGGTTTAATTAAAGAGTCGCCACCTAATTATTTTAACGGTGAATTAGGACACCAATTTTAGCTAAATAAAGGTTAAAGTTAACTCTGTTTTACGGTTTGATTAACTTTAGAAATTCTAGGTAAGAGTTCTAATTAATCCTATAGGGAAGGTTGTTAAAGCACCCTATGTGATCCGTTAATTATGATTAACTGATCAAACTTAGATTAATTAATATTAAGTGTTGTAAAAAAATTGGTCATTTATAAGTATATATAAACGAAAGTTCACACTAAAAATGTATGCTATAGATGGTTACCCGAACTTAGCACAAATTAACAAATGGAAAGCATTATTTGACTTTAAAAATCTGACCTCTCGTTAAAGATTCAAGAGCACCTTTAACTTTTAGATAAAAATAGATTCTTGTCAATGTTCTTTAATCCAGTGAATAACCAAATTCAAGGAAGATGTATGAAGCTACCCACTCGCCTAGTACTTGAAAGAAATATATTGTTTTAAGGAAAATAAAATTTGAACTTGTTCTTTTATCATTGTAAAAAATGTTTGCAGATTATTATAAAGATAAAAATTTAGGTGGTTTCCTTAAACTTGTTTAACACATGATAAACGAAACCGAAGTTCCTTCACAATTTAAAGCTCCAAACACTTTCCAAAGTGCTCTTAAATAAGTAGTCAGGTCTATTAGCTTGGACTACTAAATGAAAAGCTATTATTGATGTTAAAGTTTACACATCAAGATGCCAAATTCTACGTGATCAAACAAACTAATTTAATTCAAACGAGTTCAAGTAATCAAGCAAGCAAATAGATCGCATAAAATAGTTAGCTAATAAACACAGGAAAGTAACACTAGACAGCCAATGTTTGATTCTCTCTTCTCCTTCTCTCTTTCTTGAGAGCCTAAATATATTTTAAGAGTGGACGAGAAATTAAAGGGGTATGCGTGCTTCATGTCTAGCAGCGGTGTCGAATCCCCACATTAGAACTCCTTGCATCTCTAGTGTATCATGCAAAATAAAAGAAATTAAAGAGAGAGAATTAGAGCAAGAATACGCTTCTTTAGTAATTCATAAAATAACCAATAAGAAAATCACGTTGTTACCTAGTATAAAATGATCTATAAAAAGCCAGAGCACATTATATCACCAATCAGGTAGGGAGAACCAAAATGTTAACAATGTTATACTTCAAAGATAGATAAGAACATACTACTTTAAGACATGTTTATTTCTAAATTAAAAATTTATAACCAGATGAAAAAGGTTGGCAAGAGTATACTATCAACATGCTTTCCACAACAGGAAATCATAGGTCTCAAATTAAACCTCAGTTTTTGAAATGACCATACATTAACAGGAATTAAAAGGGACTATACGTTCATAACTGTACTTTTATGATGCAAGGGAAATGAAGCCTTTGCTCATGACAAGAAAAGCCACAGTCATGCTCATATAACTACACTATCTTAAACCCAAGACACAACATCTAGCATATTTCTAACTCAACACTCAGGGAAAGGAAATGGCATAAGCTAATAGCTCTACAACAAACCTATACTAGTAGTCATTTCTCGGCTAGATCTAAGCGTGAAAGTTAATAAAATAACTTCAAACATGATATCTTTACAAATAAATCTGAGGATACCTACATAAATCTTACAAAATATTCAGTGGTTATACTCAACGAGAAAGAGCGGGACATGAAAACTACTATTAATAGATTTAAACACGTCACTGAAGAGAAACTAGAATAGGGCTTCTGTCTATATATTACTACAGCATGTTAACTTTAAAAAATAAAAATCCTAAAAGGCATTATTCCTAAAGAGGCGATTCCACAGTCATATATCAACACAGTAGAGGGACTAAAACAGATTTTTAGATGATATACTAGCAACTAATATAAACCACATTCTATAATAAAAGAAACTAAAGCATGATTTCTAAAGCACATGAATTCAACAACAAAATAAAGAATTTGGAGTTAGATTTACTTTTTGTGGGGCAGTGAACAAGGAGCATCGTTGATCAACTATCGCACTTCGACCTCAAACTCGTTGCCTCGGCTGATCCAAAAGAAAAGCGCCTCTATTTTAAAATTGAAAACCAAATAGAAAAAGAGTTGGTCGAGCTAGGATCTTAGAAAAATCAGTGAGTTTAAGAGAATAAGGAGACGGTTTTGAACCCTAAGGTTATTAGGAGGTAAATGGGCGGCTAAAATACTCTACTTTGGGGTAAAAGTGGGCGGCTCCGAGTTTAAGGGGTAAAGGGTGTCTCCGAGCTTGCTTTCAAACTCTCCAGATGCGAGTATTTATAGAGGCAAACTAGGGCTAAAGTTCTTAGGCGGGATTGTGAATTTTAGGGCTCCAAAATAGCCTTTTGAAATTGAATCTTTGCCTTCGAGATTTTCCTACAGAGATCTTCAAAAGTTTTTTGGTCTTTTCTATTGAAGAAGAACGTTTTGGATCTTGGTGACAAAGACTCTTACCCAAACATGGAAGGACAATGATCTGCCATGACTGAAGGATAATTGAATAGCTAGCCAAAAATGACGATGAAGACAAGGGAAAGCTCTGCCAATTAGAAAAAGAGGATAGAGAAAGAACAATAAAATGTTCGACCGTGGTATACGAGGACAGATGAGTGGGGACGTGTGTGAGGGGTGTGCTTGGAGTGTGTTTTCGAACGTTGGCGCCTATGGGGCGCTGACATGGGGCTTATGTGGATGTGACATGGTAAAGAAGTTGAGTAGGTAGGCTGGTGGGTATGGGCCTCCGATTTGGGTTATGGAAAGGGCTAAATTTCCTTCTTCTTCATCTTTTATTTGGGCTTCTTGAATCTTGATATGCCTAGTGATAAATATTTATATTAAATAATTTGCTAGTGCTTAAATAATTACGAATTTGTGTTGTCAAAATCTATTTAGTAGATAACCACTAATTTAAAATGGACATGCAATAAATATGTAAATCACTTGAATAAATATATTATAAATAGGAGTAGGATCAAAGCAATGTAGTGAAAAATATTTGTAAAAGAGAATATTATTAGTTGATTAACGTTGAATAAAATTATTTGAGAGATAAAATCGTCGTCATCATCGAAGTAGTAATATTAATAATAATCATAACAATAATAATAATAATAATAATAATAATAATAATAATAATAATAATAATAATCCCAAGAATATTATCTAATGATGATAACGACAAAATAAGGATAATAAAATAATGATACTAATTAGATAAAATAGTAAAATAAATATTCTTACATAATAAACGATATTAGAAGCTCAAATGAACAATTTGGAAGAAAAGAGGGACAAAATTGGATGTCAACAACTTTCCCTCTTTGATCGAAAATGATGAAAGAGTTCTCGGGCAAATAATATTGACTTAGTCGCTAATTTTGTCCTGACAATAAATATAGGTTAAGGGTTTGGCAGAATCTTGGAGAAAGTACAAGAGTAAACGGAATTTTGCATGGTTATGGCCATACTCCGTTCTCCGAGTTGTCTACATATCACGGGTTACACGAGCATCAGGCCATATGTAGTTCAAATTTTATGGTACCTTTGAGTAGGACTCACTTATCGATGTGGATCCTAAAATGTTGCCCCGGTGTCGAATAATAGAGACACTGGGTACCATGATTGAACAAAACATGTTTGAAATAAGAATTTGTTTATGAATTTTGAGAGCCAAGCCGAGCGGAGTTCGAAGTAGATCCTTGACCTTTGTTGGAGAGTTTGGTATTCCTCCCTAAAAAACTGCCTCAGTTCACTGCTAAGATATAGTTCCACGTTGTGCTATATTTCCTGCAGAACTTGACAATTCTAAGAGAATTCGTTAGGAAATAAGATGCAATATGCCATAAAAATAATATTTAGGTATCAATTCATAAGAAATGCGAATTTATTGTGCAAAAATGAAAAATATAATTTTATGGGGACATATTTCATGGTCGGCAATGGCACATGAAAATTTAGTTTATAAAGATAAATACATTTGGCAATTATGAAGGATAATATGCTTTGGCAATGCTTATGCAAGCGGGACCGCTTGGGTCGAAATAAATTAATGTTGTAACAATCCGATCGATCATTTTGAGCTCTAGCGTGTCGTTCAGCGGTTTGAGGCCATAAACAGCTTCATTTCAGGTGTTATGACTTGTAGGTGTTGTTGGAATTGAATTTCGGGAAGTTTAGAGTCAAATTGGAAAGAAAATTCTCATTTCAGAAGCCTTAAGTTGGAAGAATTGACTAAGATTGGGTTTTTTTTTTGAGTAAACGACCTCAAAATTAGGGTTTGAAGGTTCCAACAGGTTCGTATGATGATTTCATACTTGGGCGTATGTTCAGATCGGGTTTTTGATGACACGGGTGCGTTTCGGCACATATTGTAGAAGTCAGCATTTTAGAGGAAATTTCATAAGTCTGGGTTGAAGTGCATCTCAGTGATATTGATATCCGTTTGGGATTCCGAGCCTGGGAATAGCTCCGTATGGTGATTCTGGAGTTGGGAGCGTGATCGGAAGCGAATTTGGAGGTCCGTAGGTTATTTTGAAGTCATTTGGCTAAAGATAGAAATTTGAAGGTTTTTGAGAAATCTGACCGGAAGTGGAAATTTGGATATCGGGGTCGGAATGCGATTCCAAAAGTTGGATCAGGTCCGTAATGTTGAATGTGACTTGTGTGCAAAATTTGGGGTCAATCAGACGTGATTTGATAGGTTTCAGCATCGAATGTAGAAGTTGGAAATTTCAAAGTTCACAAGGATTGAATTGAGTTGCGATCCATTGTTTCGATATTATTTGATGCGATTTGAGGCCTCGAGCAGGTTCGCACTATGTTTCGAAATAAGTTGGTGTGATTGGACAGGGTCCTGGGGGCCTCGGGTGGATTCCGGGTGGTTAACGAATCGAATTTGGAGTTGAGGAAGGTCTAAGGCTGCTGGTGTATGGTGTGACCGTACCTGCGCAAAAAGGGCCGCAGGTGCGAGGTTAGGCTGGCTTGGCTGGGGGCGCAGGTGCGAGGTTATTTTCGCACCTGCGGAAGCGCAGATGTGGAAGAGGGAGCGCAGGTGCGGAGCCCGGCTGGGGAGGAGGAAGCCACAGGTGCGGGTGCATGGGCGCACCTGCGGGCGCGCAGGTGCGAGCAGGTGCGAGGTTGGAGGCCGCAGGTGCGGAAATCGGGCTTGGGCAGTGTGTATTTTAAAACCGAGGTCTTGGCTCATTTGCACATCATTTCTTTGATGGAGGGCGATTTTGGAGCAATTTTGGAGTGGTATTTTTAGCATCTTCCATAAGGTAAGTGATTTCTCCCCATCTTGAGTTAAATACTTGAATTATGCATGGATTAGGGGGGGGGGGGGATTTGTAGAAATCTCGTATTTTTTAAGAAGACCTAAAATGTGTATTTTTGGATTTTGCCCACGGATTTGAGCATGAAAATTTGAGTAAATTATATATTTGAGTTAGTAAGGCTACGGGTAGGGTTTATCTATGCTTTATCGGTAAAACAATTATCCCAGGAAAAATCAATTCTCTTTCTAGATGATTAAGGAAAATAAACTTCAACCTTCTTAGGTATTCAATTACTAATTCGATAATATTAACAGTCTAATTTCATTAGCAAAATTTCAAGTACAACAAGTAAAGAATGCTAGTGGGTCCTAGACTACCCAGACACAAGCATGATAGTAGCTATGCACGGACTCCCGTCACCTCGTGCGTACGTAGACCCCACAAATAGTAGCACATATTCGATTAGTTCACCTATGGGGACAATTCCCCCTCACAAGGTTAGAAAGGAGACTTACGTCGCTCCGGAGTTCCATAATCAGCTTCCAAGCCCTTCCAAGCCCTTCTGATGACCCCAAATCAATGCACAACGCCCCAAAACTAGCCAAATAACGGACAAACCAATGAAAATATACTCTAATACTTGTAACAATTCAAATTATATAAATTCCCAACTCCATTCGAAAAGTTGACCAAATTGCCCTCGGGCCCACGTGCCCGAATTCCGAAATTTCTCGTTTTCCATACTTGTAACCTTACTGATAAATTTATAATATTTAAAACCTTATCGAACTTGGCAAATGAATTTACTAAAAAGATTTAAATACTATCTTCGAGTCCATTAAGAAGAGAATTTTATCACCTCCTTGAGTAACTGTTTTCCTGATAAAATGTGAATTAATGTGTTAATATGTGTATCCATGAGTACCTGAGTCGCACGTATGATTTTCGAGCAGGGTAACTCTATTATTATATATGACCGCGTTGCATGATCAATTCGCGAGCGGGGTAATAAATGCATCTATGGTTCGAGCCGTTCGACCCTTCGGCAATGCACATTTTATTATTGTTGATTCACGTCGTTCGACCCTCGGCATTGCTTGCACATGATATTAACTGCGTACTTGCTGTGATTTTTACCTGATTACTGGCCTGCAAACTTTAAATTGTCAACTGAAATGACGAGGATTTAAGAATATTATAAGTAACGAACCGACCGGTCGTTTTGCATTATCGGACCCCGTTCCCCTAAATGAAACTTCCCATAGCGGGTTTTTACGATTTATGACTTGCGGGGGCTGGTGGTCCGGGATTCAGAGATGTTTAGAGTGCTACAGGAACACTTGGTTCCTTAAGGTTGGCCTTTAAGGCCAAGTTTGACTTCGGTTACATTTTGGGTAAACGACCTCGGAATCGAGTTTCGTCGGTTCCGGTAGCTTCGTGTGATGATTTTGGACCTGGTCATATGCTCGGGATGGGTTTTTGATGACCCAGGAGTGTTTTAGCGCCCAATATTGAAATAAGAAGTTCCTTAAGTTCCTATTGTGGTTTTGGACGTGTTTTTGTGTTATGGAGGTCCGAACGGAATTTCGAGACCGGGAATAGTTTCGTTATGTCATTTATGACTTGCCTGCAAAATTTGGTGTCATTCCGAGTAGTATAGGTTGGTTCAGCGCGTTGTTAGCGAAGTATAGAAAACTTAAAGTTCCTAAGTTTGGTTCTTGGGGTTTTGAGGTGTGATTTTGAGTTTTAGTGTTGTTTTGGGTGTTCCGAAGGCACGAGGTGAGTCTCCTTTCTAACCTTGTAAGGGGGAATTGTCTCCCTAGGTGATTTAAATACTATATGTGATAATTTGTAGGGGCTACGTACGTACAAAGTGACGAGGGTCCGTATGTAGCGACTATTACTATTATGTCCGGGTAGTTAGGCCCACATCATGCTTTGTATTTTACTTGATATGAACTACATGATTAATGAATTAACATTACATGTTGCTTATGTCCCCGAAGTTATGAAATTTGAGAAAAACTTGTAAGAAATTGTTCACGGAAAAGTATTCTCTTTTAAAAAGGAATAATGTATGTGCATGTGACCGCTTCACAATTTACATTCCGCGAGTGGAGTGTGATTTCTCCCCACTCTTATAGGAACGGGCCGTATGCCACAGCGGATTGAGAAATGCACTTTTAGTACGGGTCGTTTGATCCTCGACAGTGCATAGAGGGATTGAGAGATGCACTTTTGGTACGAGTCGTTCGATCCTCGGTAGTGTATATAGAGGTTGAGATACGCACTTTTGGTACGGGCCGTTCGATCCTCGGCAGTGCATAGATGTGAGTACTTTGTGGAGAGGTGCACTTTTGGTACGGGCCATTCGATCCTCGGCAATGCACGGGCATGACTATCTTATGACTCCGGCCGGTTGTCCTTACCCTGCATGCATATGATTTATTTGATACTAAATTTAATGGATATTGATCTGACAGATATTTGGGGAAAAAGTGAAGTGATAATTGTCTTATTTATTCCCAGTATTCTTCCTGGATTTCAGTATCTTACATATATACTTGTTTCTGCACTGGCTTTACATGCCTACTGTTTCCATTACATTCTGTTAAGTTATACGGTTGGACCTTAGTGAGTGTCATGCCGACCTCTCGTCTCTACCTCTTCGAGGTTAGGCGGGATACTCACTGGGTACTTATATATATTTATGTACTCATGCTATTTTTCTGTACTTAATTGTACATGTTCTGAGGCTGGTGTTTCTGGTTATCCGACTGGAGCTTGACATATATTCTGGACCTGACTCCACGGTGAGTTGCCTCCCTTGGCGATTCTCAGCATTGCTATGGAGTTATCTTTTGTTTATTTCTGTCTTCTTCTCTCAGACAGCAGTACAACTTGTATCATCTTTTGTATATTCTACTAGTTCGCCTGTTGACTTGTCACACTAGTTCCTGGCACGCACATAGTAGACTCTTTATTTTGGGACTGTATATATATATATTGGATCATGATCATTGTGGCTGTACTTAAGTTGGTTAATGTTTCCACTTTTATTTAAATGATCTAAGTTTAAAACTTTGGGAATATGAGGGATTGGTATGTTAAATAAGGATAACTTCACTAGTAAACAACTGTTGGCTTGCCTGACTCCGGTGTTGGGTGCCATCACGACCTATGTTGGATTTTGGGTCGTGACAATATGATATCAGAGCACTAGGTTCACGTAAGTCTCACGAGTCACGGGCAAACCCGGTGGAGTCTTGTGAATCGGTAAGGAGACGTCTGTACTTATCTTCAGGAGGCTATAGGGTGTTAGGAAACCTCTTTTTGTTCTTATTCTATCCTGCAGTCGATGATTTATTAAATTCATTCTTCTATTCTCTGACAGATGGTGAGGACGCGCGCATCTGATGTTCCAGACTCGGGAAGGGCTGCTACCCCCGCTGGCAGAGGCCGGAGGAGGGCACCGGCCCGTGGTAGGAGACGAGGGCGTCCTAGAGCTATTCCGGTCCCGCCACCAGAGGGCCCTATTATAGAGGAGAAGGATGAGGTGCCTCCAGCAGATCCTTCACCAGTAGACTTTATGACGGCGCCAGGCTTCCAGGCAGTCATGGGTCGTATGATGAGATTTATGGACACTATGTCCCAGGCTGGTTTATTTCCAGCAGATCCTGCCACTTCTCAGGCGGGAGGGGGATCCCAGAACCCTACTGCCCAGGCCGCAAGACTGACAGCAACATTACATCACACCCCGGGTACACTGCCCATGGGTGGTACCCAGCCTGTAGTAGCAGCATCGGAGCCCAAACCAGCTGCGGATGGCAATCAGCAGAAGATGTTAGACATATGGACTCGGTTGCGCCCTCCAGTCTTCGGGGGTGAGCATGGTGAGGATGCCCAGGACTTCATTGATAGGTGCAGGGATAGCCTGCACAACATGGGGATCCTAGCATCCCATGGAGTGGATTTCACCACATTCCAGTTAGAGGACAGAGCTCGCATGTGGTGGCAGTCTTATATTCTCAGCAGGTCAGCAAATTCTCCCTCTGAGAGGGAAGAGCTGCAGGGTCAATTTAAGCGGTTAGAGCAGGGGCATATGTCCGTGACAGATTATGAGGCCAGATTTTCAGAGCTGTCATGCCATGCTCTTATGATATTTCGCATCGATGCTGAGAGAGTGCGGAGGTTTGTAGCAGGGTTGCATCCAGGTATTAGATCCACCATGGCTCGAGATATGGATATGGGTACCCCTTATCAGCTCGTAGTGGAGATTGCTCGGAGGATCGAGGGTTATCGGTCGAGGAGCAGGGAGGTGGGTCAGCAGGACAAGAGGGCTAGGTTTTCAGGAGATTTCAGAGACGCCCAAGCTAGGGGCAGGGGTCAGTATAGCAGTGGTCAGGCCAGCAGACCTTCATATTCAGCACCTCCACCACCTCCCCGAGGTGTTCCAGCGACGCCTCATTTCAGTGCCATGCCAGAGCGTTCATACCGTCTTTCAGCCATTCAGAGTTCACACAGTGGTTATCCCAGTCATCCGAGATCCTCCGATCCTTATTTCAGTGTTATGCCTGAGGGCTCTCATCGCCCTCCGGCCCTTCAGGGATCTTCTTCGGGGCAACAGACTATGCCACCTGGGAGTTATTATGAGTGTGGAGATCCAGGTCATATGAGGAGGCAGTGTCCCAAGTATCGGGGCAAGGCCGTATAGCAGGGCTATCAGTCGATGGGTCCGGCACCAGCAGTCCGGCCACCTAGAGGTGGAGGACAGGTCGGCAGGGGTCGTCCTAGAGGTGGAGGCCAGTCAGGGGGAGGTCAGGTAGCTCCTCTTCACTCTGGTGGAGCCCAGTCTTCCAGTACTCCAGCCAGATTCTATGTTATTCCGGCCAGATCAGATGTAGTGACCTCAGACGCCGTGATCACAGGTATTATCTCAGTATGTGGTAGAGAGGCTTCAGTATTGTTTGATCCAGGATCCACTTATTCATATGTTTCAGCCCTATTTGCTCCTTTTCTGGATGTTTCTTATAAGTCCTTGGGATCTCCTATATATGTGTCCACTCCTGTGGGCAATTCTGTAGTGGTAGACCGGGTGTATCGGTCTTGTGTGATCACCTTCTGTGGGTTCGAGACCAGAGCTGACCTTTCATTGCTCGACATGGTTGATTTTGAGGTTATTCTAGGCATGGATTGGCTATCTCCTTATCATTCCATGCTTGATTGCCATGCCAAGACAGTTACTTTAGCCATGCCCGAGTCGCCTAGGCTGGAGTGGAGGGGGTTCTTCAGTTAGTGCAGCCAGCCGGGTTATTTCATTCTTGAAGGCTCGACATATGGTCGAGAAGGGTTGTCTAGCCTATTGTGCTTATGTGCGAGACACCACCACCGAGTCTCCGACGATTGATTCAGTGCCAGTGGTTCGAGAGTTTGCGGATGTATTTCCTTCGGATCTTCCGGGCATGCCTCCGGACCGTGATATTGATTTCTGCATTGATTTAGCTCCAGACACCCAACCTATATCCATTCCTCCGTACCGTAGGGCTCCGAAAGAGTTGAAGGATCAGCTTGAGGAGTTGTTAGCTAAGGGGTTCATCAGGCCGAGTGTATCGCCGTGGGGTGCTCCAGTTTTATTTGTGAAGAAGAAGGATGGGTCTATGCGGATGTGTATTGATTACCGCCAGTTGAACAAGGTTACCATTAAGAACAAGTATCCCTTGCCGCGCTCGATGATTTGTTTGACGGGTTGCAGGGTGCTCGTGTGTTTTCTAAGATTGATTTGTAATCAGGGTAACATCAGTTGAGGATTCGGGCTTCAGATGTTCCGAAGACTGCTTTTCGTACGAGATATGGCCATTATGAGTTCCTGGTGATGTCCTTTGGCTTGACTAATCCCCCAGCAACATTCATTGACTTGATGAATAGGGTATTCAGGCCGTATATTGATTACTTTGTCCTTGTCTTCATTGACGACATTTTGATTTACTCACATAGCCTGGGGGAGCATGAGCAACATTTGAGAGTTGTGCTCCAGACTTTGCGAGAACAGAAGCTATATGCTAAGTTCTCCAAGTGTGAGTTTTGGTTGGATTCCGTGGCATTTTTGGGGCATGTAGTATCCAGAGAGGGTATCAAGGTTGATCCTCAGAATATCGAGGCAGTATAGAGTTGGCCACGTCCTACTTCAGCTTCAGAGATCAGGAGTTTCTTGGGTCTAGCAGGCTACTACCAGTGATTTGTGGAGGGCTTCTCTTCCATTGCAGCCCCATTGACTAGATTGACTTAGAAGAATGCCCCGTTACGATGGTCCGACGAGTGTGAGGCAAGCTTTCAGAAGCTCCACACAACATTGACCTCAGCACCAGTTCTAGTATTGCCTTCCGGTTCTGGGATGTATACAGTATATTGTGATGATTTGCGCATTGGCTTGGGGTGTGTATTGATGCAGGAGGGGAGAGTTATTTCTTATGCTTCATGCCAGCTGAAGGTTCATGGGAAGAATTACCATGTGCACGATTTGGAGTTGGCAGCGATTGTTCACGCTCTTAAGATTTGGAGGCCCTACTTGTATGGAGTGTCCTGTGAGGTGGAGTGTCCTGTGAGGTTTATACAGACCACCTTAGCTTGCAGAACTTGTTCAAACAGAAGGATCTTAATTTCAGGAAGCGCAGATGGCTTGAGTTGTTGAAAGATTATGATATCACCATTCTTTATCACCCGGGCAAGGCAAATGTGGTAGCAGATGATTTGAGCAGGAAGGCGGAGAGTATGGGTAGTTTGGCTTATACTGCAGCAGAGGAGAGACCTCTAGCCTTGGACATTTAGTCTTTGGCTAACCGCCTGGTGAGATTAGACCTTTCAGAACCTCGTCGAGTTTTAGCACATGTGGTTGCTCAGTCTTCGTCAGCGAGGGAGAGTAAGGCCCGACAGTTCTATGATCCGAGTTTAGCAGAGCTTCTGGAGACAGTGGTTCAGGGTAGGGCCAAGGAGGATACTATTGGCGAGGATGGTGTTCTGAGACTTCAGGGCCGCTTATGTGTTCCTAATGTTGATGGCCTGAGGGAGAGGATTCTAGAGGAGGCACACAGTTCTCGGTATTCTATTCATCCTGGTGCTACAAAGATGTATCGTGACTTGAAGCAACATTTTTGGTGGAAGCGGATGAAGAAGGACATTGTGAAGTATGTGACAAGGTGTCTTAATTGCCAACAGGTGAAGTATGAGCACCAGAGGCCAGGAGGCCTATTTCAGTAGATGCCCATTCCTGAGTGAAAATGGGAGCGCATCGCTATGGACTTTGTGATTGTGTTGCCTCGGACTTGCGGAAGGTTGACGTGGTTTGGGTCATTGTGGATAGATTGACCAAATCGGCGCATTTCATTCTAGTAGCTACTTCATATACTTCTGAGAGGTTGGCCCAGATCTACATTCGGGAGATAGTCTGGTTGCATGGTGTGCCGGTGCCCATTGTATCAGATCGAGGTCCTCAGTTCACCTCGCACTTCTGGAGAGCATTGCATAGTGAGATGGGCACCCAGATAGACCTCAGCACAACATTTCACCCTCAGACTGATGGTCAGTCGGAGCGTACAGTTCAGATATTGGAGCACATGCTCAGGGCATTTGTGATTGACTTCGGAGGTCAATAGGACCAGTTCTTGTTGGACGAATTTGCTTACAATTATAGTTATCAGTCCAGCATTGAGATGGCACCATTTGAGGCTTTGTATGGCCGGCGATGTCGTTCTCCTATGGGGTGGTTTGAGCCTGGCGCGGCTAAGTTATATGGCACCGACCTGGTAAGGGATGCCTTGGAGAAGGTGAAGTTGATTCAAGAGAGGCTCCGTACAGTACAGTCCAGACAGAAGAATTACGCGGATCATAGGACGCGTGATGTATCATTTATGGAAGGAGAAAGGGTCCTGTTGAAAGTCTCGCCTATTAAGGGTATTATGAGGTTTGGGAAGAAGGGCAAGCTGAGCCCGAGGTTTATAGGTCCATTCGAGGTGTTGAGGCGAGTTGGGGAGGTTGCTTATGAGCTGGCCTT
>ML385673.1:38195-49650 GCA_005239525.1 Nicotiana knightiana | reverse complement strand
TCAACATTTTGGGTAAACGACCTCGGAATCGAGTTTCATCAGTTCCGGTAGCTTCGTGTGATGATTTTGGACCTGGGCGTATGCTCGGGATGGGTTTCTGATGACCCGGGAGTGTTTCGGCACCCAATATTGAAATAATAAGTTCCTTAAGTTCCTATTGTGGTTTTGGACGTGTTTTTGTGTTATCGAGGTCCCAACAGAATTTTGAGACCTGGAATAGTTCCATTATGTCATTTATGACTTGCCTGCAAAATTTGGTGTCATTCCGAGTAGTATAGGTCGGTTCGGCGCATTGTTAACGAAGTCTAGAAAACTTAAAGTTCCTAAGTTTGGTTCTTGGGGTTTTGAGGTGTGATTTTGAGTTTTAGCGTTGTTTTGGGTGTTTCGAAGGCACGAGGTGAGTCTCCTTTCTAACTTTGTAAGGGGGAATTGTCCCCTAGGTGATTTATATGCTATATGTGATAATTTGTGGGGGCTACGTACGTACAATGTGACGAGGGTCCGTACGTAGCAACTATTACTATTATGTCTAGGTAGTTAGGTCCACATCATGCTTTGTATTTTACTTGATATGAACTACATGCGCAATGAATTAACATCACATGTTGCTTATGTCCCAGAAGTTATGAAATTTGAGAAAAACTTGTAAGAAATTATTCACGGAAAAGTATTCTCTTTTAAAAAGGAATAATGTATGTGCATGTGACCGCTTCGCAATTTACATTCCGCTAGTGGAGTGTGATTTCCCCCACTCTTATGGGAACGGTCCGTACGCCATGGAGGATTGAGAGATGCACTTTTGGTACGGGCCGTTCGATCCTCGGCAGTGCATAGAGGGATTGAGAGATGCACTTTTGGTACGGGCCGTTCGATCCTCGGCAGTGCATAGAGAGGTTGAGAGACACACTTTTGGTACGGGCCGTTCGATCCTCAGCAGTGCGTAGAGAGGTTGAGAGATGCACTTTTTGTACGGGCCGTTCGATCCTCGGCAGTGCATAGATGTGAGTACTTTGTGGAGAGGTGCACTTTTTGTACGGGCCGTTCGATCCTCGGCAGTGCACGAGCATGACTATCTTATGACTCCGGCCGGTTGTACTTACCCTGTATGCGTATGATTTATTTGATAGTAAATTTCATGCATATTTATTCCCAGTATTCTTCCTGGCTTTCAGTATCTTACATATATACGTGTTGCTTCACTGCCTTTACATGCCTACTGTTTCCATTACATTCTGTTAAATTATACGGTTGGACCTTAGTGAGTGTCATGTCGACCTCTCGTCACTACCTCTTCGAGGTTAGGCGGGATACACATTGGGTACATATATATTTATGTACTCATACTGCACTTCTGTACTTAATTGTATAGGTTCTGAGGCAGGTGTTTCTGGTTATCCGACCGGAGCTTGACATATATTCTGGAACTGACTCCACGGTGAGCTGCCTCCCTTGGCGATTCTCAGCAGTGCTATGGAGTTATCTTTTGTTTATTTCCGTCTACTTCTCCGACAGCAGTACAACTTGTATCATCTTTTGTATATTCTACTAGTTCGCATGTTGACTTATGACACTAGTTCCTGATCCGCACATAGTAGACTCTTTATTTTGGGACTATATATATATGTTGGATCATGATCATTGTGGCTGTATTTACTTAAGTTGGTTAATGTTTCCGCTTTTATTTAAATGATCTAAGTTTAAAACTTTGGGAATATGAGGGATTGGTATGTTAAATAAGGATAATCTCACTAGTAAACAACTGTTGGCTTGACTGACTCCGGTGTTGGGCGCCATCACGACCTGTGTTAGATTTTGGGTCGTGACATTAAATGTGAAAGAAGTTGCTATATCCTGTCGCTACTCGTTAAATTGCCCATGATATTCATGCTTAGTGTCACCCTTGATTTCATTAAATTGACCTCTAGCAAGTGTCAAATTCGACCTCTCGTCACCACCTCTTCGAGGTTAGGCGGGATACTTACTGAGTACACATTATTTTCGTACTCATGCTACACTTGTTGTGCATCTTTATTGAACAGGTAAATTCATGGATAGTGGCCCTGCTTGACGCAGTGATGCAGCTGACTTGGAGACTTAGACGAGCTGCACCATCCGGAGACGACCGCAGCCGGCAGAGTCTTCCTCAGATGTATTGTATTTTATTTTAAATTCCTTATCCAGTTTGTATTCCGGACAAGTATTGTAGTACATGTATAATTCCTAGAAAAATTTGCTCATGCACTTGTGACACCGGGTTCTGGGATAATTATGGGATTTATTCACTATTTAAATTTGTTAAGATATTATTGTTTACTCAGTGGAAGTTCACTAATTATTATTTAAGAAAATGAAAAATGAATGACTTCGAGAATTTTAAAATAAAGATTTAATTTATTTATTAAGTGTTAGCTTGCCTGACAGCGGGGTCCGGCGCCATCACGACCTTAATGGATTCTGGGTCGTGACAAATGTCGTGTTTGAATGAGGATTAGCTCTATGTCATATTTGAAGGCGCACGACCATGATATGTTCCATTTGAAGGTGGTTAACCCAAAATATCATGTTTCAGGGTGGATGGACCCGATATATCCTATTTGAGGGCGGATAGACCCGATATATCCTATTTGAGAGCGGATAGACCCGATATATCTTATTTGAGGGCGGATGAACCCGATATATCCTATTTGAGGGCGGATGAACCCGATATATCCTATTTGAGGGAGGATGAACCCGATATATCCTATTTGAGGGAGGATGAACCTGATATATCCTATTTGAGGGAAGATAGACCCGATATATCCTATTTGAGGGCAGATAGACCCGATATATCCTATTTGAGGGCGGATTGACCCGATAAATCCTATTTGAGGGCGGACAAGCCTGACATGTGGTGCTTGACTTGCAATTACAAATATTGATGCAGTGCGAAGAGCTTGGTACGATGACCATTTTCAAGTGGTAATTCATGGTGCGATGCAAAAATCCTGGTGTAATGACTTTGCAGTAGCGAATATCCATGGTGCGGAAAGATTGATGCAATGCCTTTACAGAAGAAAATATTCAAGGAGCGGTGCCAATAATTTGGGAATTTGCATACTGAAGTTTATTATTAGTAAATTCCTGTACTAAAGAAAAACATGAGTTTCAAAATATAATTTGCGATAACTCGGCTTGATCGCCATGTTGCACCATATTTCCTGCAAAGCTTAACATGCTAGGCAAATTCGTCAGTAGAGTAGATATTCAAATGCAATGTGCTGTAAAGTAATCTTATGAAAATGACACATTTTGGGCGTTTACTTATACAATGCAAATAATTTGATAAAAATTTAGCTTTATGCCAATGATGATTTTCAACAATAACATGTGGTTTATAAATGTGCATTGCAATGATTTATGTTATTGAGGCATTACAGTAATGACGTTAAAATATGACCATCTAGGTTGAAATAAATTAATGAAAAGCATGTGAATATATGCTAAAGTGTCCTATTGTTCAGGAGGACAACCTTAATATTCTATAATCAGGTGGACAACCGTGTGTCCAATTAATCAGGCGGACAATCTAATGTCCTATTTCAGGTGGACAACCTCGTGTCCTATTAATTAGGCGGACGACCTTATGTCCTGTTAATCAGGTGGACTACCTCGTTTCCTATTAATTAGGTGGACGACCTCATGTCCTATTAATCCGGTGGACTATCTCATGTCCTATTAATCAAGTGGACAACCTTGTGTCCAATTAATCAGGCGGACAACCTATAGTCCTATTATAAGGTGGACAACCTCGTGTACTATTAATTAGGAAGACGACCTCATGTCCTATTAATCAGGTGGACTACCTTGTGTCCTATTAACCAGGCGGATGACCTCATGTCCTATTAATCAGGCGGACAACCTATAGTCCTATTATCAGGTGGACAACCTCGTGTCCTATTAATTAGGCGGACAACCTCATGTCCTATTAATCGGGTGGAATACCTTGTGTCCTATTAATCAGGCGGATGACCTCATGTTGTATTAATCAGGCGGACAACCTCATGTCCTATTCATCAGGTGGACGACCTTTTTGTCCTATTATTAGGTGGACGAACCTAGATGCATGGCGCTTGATTTGCAATTTCGAACATTGGTGCGGTGCAGAAGCTTGGTGTGATGCTTGATTTGTATTTGTATAATGAGGTGCGAAGAGTTTGGCATGGTTACTTCGAAATAACATATATTGATGGTGCAATGGAGAGAGCTTGGTGCAATGATTTTGCAATAGCAAATGCTGTGGTGCAGAGTACTTGATGCAATGCCTTTGTAGTAGTGAATGTTCCTGGTATAATGCTAACAGTTGTTGGATCTTCATACTGAAGTTTTGCTATTAATAAATTCCTGCACTCAAGGAAAAATTATAAGTTACAAAGTTTGATTTGTGCTTGCTTGGCTTCATCCTTTGCTTTACATGAATCTTGCGATTTCTGCCTTGGTGCTGAGCTTTGCGATAGCGTGTAATATTGTTCAAGAATAGCTAAAATATGCCCCTGCATTACTCAAAGAAAACTTGTTAGTCTAAAATAAAGTGGTTGCCTTGCATTGAACGTCAAAGTTTTGGCTTTGAATCTACAACTTGCTGCTATGGCATTCTGGAAATTTGTTGTTGCAAGTATGACAAGTATGTAGCTCGGGATTTCATTTTCTTCTTTACTAGTGATGATTCTGCCCCAATTTTGGCCTTTGGGTAAATAGGATTTTTATTATGATGAGACCGAACCCATAGGGCTGCCTACGTATCCCCTCTTAAATGGGAATCAGGTCAACACGTAGTTCATCTACAAAAGCAAGGCATGATTACAAAAAATAGCTACTCATAGGATGATAGTGCAAAATGATAATGCCAGCAGTGCAAAGTGAACTAGTCTAAACGCCGTTTATTCTTCAGATGCCCAACCACGCTCGGTGTATTTCTTGTGCTACTGCTAATTGCGTTTGAGATATTTGTTCCAACTAGTAGGTGCACTCGCAATTTGTAGCATCAATCAAATTCTGAATCTTATGTTTTAATGCTAGGCATTCTTTTGTATCATGACCTTGAGCATTTGAATGATAAGCACAATACTTTCCCGGGTCGAATAATGGGTGTGAAGGGTAAAAAATTCTTCCCTTTTTCGGTTGCATAATTCCTGAGACATTCAATCGAGAAAATATGCTAGAGATTGATTATGTCAAAGGTGTGAAGTCTCGGGGCTTCCTTTTATTTAATTGGCGAGAAGAGACTTTTTCTTGACGATGTTTATGTTGAATGCTTTGTTAGCGAGGAGGCTGGAGATGCATGTTACGGGCGTTAGAGGTCGCATGATTTTGCAAGAGCTGGTGATCATGATGGCATTGCGGTGGATGCATAGTCATGGCAACTGAGGCATTTTTCTTCTCTTTACCTTCCCAATTTTCTAGCATCTCTGGTTGTAAAGCATGATTGATAGTTTGCATGCTAACCTTTCCTTCCTTGATGCCGCTTTCTAATAAGTCCCCGACGCTAATCAAGTCTGTGAAATTACGCACACTCGCAGTAGCGAGCTTTTCATAATATATGCCATTTTAGATGTCAATGAATATTGAGATCAACTCTTTCTCGGATAGCGGAGGATGCACCTTCGAAGCTTTAACTCTCCACTGGATTGCATAATCCTGAAAAGATTCATGTGACATTTTCTCTATTTTGTACAGGATATGCATGTCTGGATCTACTCCAAGGTTGAACTCATATTTCTTTACAAAATCGTGAGCCATATCATCCCAGTGTGCCATTTGCTAAAACCTTGTTTTGTGTACCAAAAAAGTGCAGGCCCTGATAAGGTTTGGATAAATAACTTCATTCGCATGGCCTCATTGCGCCCGATACCAAGTAATATGCTACAATAGTCCTTTAAATGAGCAATGGGATTTCCCTTCCCATTGAAAGTATTAAACTTTGGCACATGGTATCCTGGTGGGAGTTCTATATCCGGCTGCAAGCATAAGTCTTCATATCTTAGACTTTGATAATTTATTGATTGTAATTCTCCTCCAATGGCTTTCTTCAGATCACAGAGTTCCTTTTCCAAATTTTCATGGAAAATCTGCTTGGTTAATTTTTCAGGTCTCTTATATGGGCATATTGCTAGTCATTTTTGCTTGTCCTCCTCAAATGGAGTTGTGGTTATGGGAGGCATTATCATGACTTGATTGGGGTTGCAGGTTGATGGTAGTTGTGTAGAGATTGCATAAGCAGGAGTTAGGCAAGGAGATATGGTTAAGCAAATATTTCGGTTTGAGCTAGAAATGGAGGTTGTGTTTGGAAGTAAGTTGAAAGTGTTTCCTAAATTGACCAACACTTTCCTTCTCACCACATCTGTGTTAGTACTATCAGTTTGTGGTGCAACAGTCCCTTACCGGTACTGAATTCTTTAAATCGGTCTACCATTATAGCTTCGTCCTTTATGCAGATTTGCAGCCAAAACAATGTTCAATGTTAGGAAACCTTTTAAGTCAAAATAAAACTTTTGAACAAAAGCAAAGCATTAGCGTATTCATCACAATGAAATAAATGCACAAAATAATAAAGTATATAACTAGATAGATTAAATCATAATATGGTTAAGTAGGAGCCCTAAAATGGAAACGATGGCCTAAGTTGCAAAATGGATGGACGAGAATGACTTGTTATCTAGAGGGATCTAACGCACGAGACTTGTTGATATGGAAGCGGAATGATTTGAAGTTTTATGAAGGGCGGACTTATGTTGAACATCAAAGCTTTAGCTCTAGCACAAGTTCTTTTCCTTGCACGACTCTAGAATTTTTTAAAACATTGCGCCCATCTTTAGGAAGATTTTGATTATTACTCCATGGCATGATGTCCCTTTCGAGCATACTCAACCTGCGTGCTAAAAATCAGCCCCCAGTTTCTTTGCTATAATGAGATTGAGCCTTACGTAGGCTAATTGTAACGACTCGACCGGTCGTTTTGATTTACTAAATCTCATTCTTCTATTCTCTCACAGATGGTGAGGACGCGTACATCCAATGTTCCAAACCCGGGACGGGCCGCTAACCCCGTTGTTCGAGGCCGTGGTAGAGGCCGGGGGAGGGCACCAGCCCGAGGTAGGGGACGGGGGCGTTCCAGAGCTATTCCAGTTGCACCACCAGAGGATCCTACTATAGAGGAGTAGAGGGAGGTGCCCCCAGCAGGTCCTGCTCCAACGGACTTCATGACGGCGCCAGGCTTCCAGGAGGTCATGGGCCGTATGATGAGATTTATGGATACTATGTCCCATGCTGGTTTATTTCCAGCATATCCTGCTGCTTCTCAGGTGGGAGGGGGAGTACAGGCCCCTATTGCCCAGGCTTCAGGCCAGACAGCAGCACTTCATCATACCCCGGGTACACTGCCCGTGGGTGGGATACAGCCTGTAGCAGCAGTACCTAAGCCCAGACTAACTGCGGACGGTGATCCGCAGAAGTTATTGGACAGATGGAATCGATTGCACCCTCCAGTCTTCGGGGGTGAGCGAGGCGAGGATGCCCAGGATTTCATTGACAGGTGCAGGGACATACTGCACAATATGAGGATACTAGAGTCCCATGGAGTGGACTTCATTACCTTCCAGCTAGAGGGCAGAGCTCACACATGGTAGCAGTCCTATATTCTCAGCAGGCCAGCAGATTCTCCTCCTATCACTTGAGAGCAGTTCACTCAAATGTTTCTAGACAGATATATCCCACCCTCTAAGAGGGAAGAGCTACGGTATCAGTTTGAGCAGCTGGAGTAGGGACAGATGTCAGTGACAGATTATGAGGCCAAATTTTCAGAGTTGTCTCGCCATGCACTCATGATACTACCTACCGATGCTGAGAGAGTGCAGAGATTTGTAGCCATGTTGCATCCAGGCATTTGGGCCAACATGGCCCGAGAGGTGGAGATGAGGACTCCTTATCAGCTGGTAGTGGAGATTTCTCGTAGGATCGAGGGTTAATGGTCGAGGATCAGGGAGCAGGCACCGCAGGATAAGAGAGCCAGATATTCTGGTGATTTCAGAGGTGCCCCAGCTAGGGGCAGAGGTCAGTTTGGTAGGGGTCAGCCCAGCCGGCCCCCATATTCAGCACCCCCACCACCACCTCCTCGTGGTGCTCCAGTGAGACCTTATTTCAGTGTTATGCCAGAGGGTTCTCACCGTCCCCCAGTTATCCAGGGTTCTTCTTCAGGGTAGCAGGCCATGCCTCTGGGGAGATGTTATGAGTGCGGGGATTCAGGCCATATCAGGACGACTTGTCCCAGGTTTCGGGGCAAGGCAGTGCAGCAGGGTTATCAGCCTATGAGTCCAGCACCAGCAATCAGGTCACCTAGAGGTGGAGGACAGGTCGGCAGGGGTTGTCCTAGAGGTGGAGGCCAATCAAGAGGGGGGGTCAGTCAGCTCCTGTTCACTCTGGATGAGCTTAGTCTTTTGATGCTCCAGCTAGATTCTATGCTATTCCGGCCAGATCAGATGCAGTGGCCTCAGACGCCGTGATCATATGTATTATTTCAGTATGTAGTAGAGAGGCTTCAGTATTATTCGATCTAGGATCCACCTATTCATATGTTTCAGCATTATTTGCTCATTTCCTGGATGCTCCTCGTGAGTCCTTGGGTTCTCCTATATGTGTGTCCACTCCTGTGGGTGATTCTGTGGTGGTAGACTGGATCTATCGGTCTTGTGTGATTACATTCTGTGGATTCGAAACTAGAGCGAGCCTTTTATTGCTCGACATGGTTGATTTCGAGGTTATTTTAGGCATTGATTGGCTATCTCCTTATCATGTCGTGATTGATTTCCATACTAAGATAGTTACTTTAGCCATGCCCGGGTCTCCTAGGCTGGAGTGGAGAGGTTCCTCAGTTAGTGCAGCCAGCCAGGTTATTTCATTCTTGAAGGCTCGACATATGGTCAAGAAGGGTTGTCTGGCCTATCTTGCTTATGTGAGGGACACCACTGCCGAGTCTCCGACGATTGATTCAGTGCCATTTGCTCGAGAGTTTGCTGATGTATTTTCTTCAGACCTTCCGGGCATGCCTCCGGATTGTGATATTGATTTCTGCATTGATGTAGCTCCAGGCACTCAGCATATTTCCATTCCCTCGTACCGTATGGCTCCGAAAGAGTTGAAGGGGCATATTAAGGAGTTGTTGGCTAAGGGGTTTATCAGACCGAGTGTATCGCAGTGGGGTGCTTCAGTCCTATTTTTGCAGAAGAAGGATGGGTCTATGCGGATGTGTATTGATTACCGCCAATTGAACAAGGTCACCATTAAGAACAAGTATCCTTTGCCGCGCATCAATGATTTGTTTGACCAGTTGTAGGGTGCTCGAGTGTTTTCTAAGATTGATTTGAGATCGAGATATCATCAGTGTAGGATTTGGGCCTCAGATGTTCTGAAGACTGCTTTTCGTATGAGATATGGCCATTATGAGTTCCTGGTGATGTCATTTGGCTTGACAAATGCCCCAGCAGCATTTATGGGCTTGCTGAACAGGGTGTTCAGACCGTACATTGATTCATTTTTCATTGTCTTCATTGATGACATTTTTATTTACTCACGTAGCCTGGGGGAGCACGGGCAACATTTGAGAGTGGTGCTCCAGACTTTGCGAGAACAAAAGCTATATGCTAAGTTCTCCAAGTGTGAGTTTTGGTTGGATTCCGTGGCATTATTGGGGCATATGGTATCCAGAGAGGGTATCAAGGTTGATCCTAAGAAGATCGAGGCAGTATAGAGTTGGCCACGTCCTACTTCAGCTTCAGAGATCAGGAATTTCTTGGGTCTAGCAGGCTACTACCGGTGATTTGTGGAGGGCTTCTCTTCCATTGCAGCCCCATTGACTAGATTGACTCAGAAGAATGCCCCGTTCCGATGGTCCGACGAGTGTGAGGTAAGCTTTCAGAAGCTCAACACAACATTGACCTCAGCACCAGTTCTAGTATTGCCTTCCGGTTTTGGGATGTATACAGTATATTGCGATGATTTGCGCGTTGGCTTGGGGTGTGTGTTGATTCAGGAAGGTAGATTTATTTCTTATTCTTCGCGCCAGCTGAAGGTTCATGAGAAAAATTATCCTGTGCACGATTTGAAGTTGGCGGTGATTTTTCATGCTATTAAGATTTGGAGGCACTACTTGTATGGGGTGTCCTGTGAGGTTTATAAAGACCACCGCAGCTTGCAGCCCTTCTTCAAACAGAGGGATCTTAATTTGAGGCAGCGCATGTGGCTTGAGTGCTGAAGGATTATGACATCACCATTCTACACCATCCGGGAAAGGCGAATGTGGTAGCGGATGCTTTGAGCAGGAAGGCGGAGAGTATGGCTAGCTTGGCTTATATTGCAGTAGAGGAGAGACCTCTAGCCTTGGACATTTAGTCCTTGGCTAACCGCTGGTGAGATTAGACCTTTCAGAGCCCCGTCGAGTTCTAGCACATGTGGTTTCTCAGTCTTCGTTATTGGGTGAGATTAAGGCTCGACAGTTTGATGATCCGTGCTTGGCAGAGCTTCGGGAGACAGTGGTTTAGGGTGGTGCCAAGGAGGTTACTATTGGCGAGGATGGTGTTCTGAGACTTCAGGTCTGTTTATGTGTTCCTAATGTTGATGGCCTGAGGGAGAGGATTCTAGAGGAGGCACACAGTTCTCGGTCTTCTGTTCATCCTGGTGCTACAAAGATGTATCATGATTTGAAGCAGCATTACTGGTGGAGGCGGATGATGAAGGATATTGTGGGGTATGTGACTAGGTGTCTTAATTGCCAGCAGGTTAAGTGTGAGCACTAGAAGCCAGGAGGTCTACTTCAGCAGATGCCCATTCCTGAGTAGAAGTGGGAGAGCGCATCACTATAGACTTCGTGGTTGGGTTGCCTTGGACTTTGCGGAAGGTTAACGCGGTTTGGGTCATCGTGGATAGATTGACCAAATCGGCGCATTTCATTCCTGTGGCTACTACTTATACTTCTGAGAGGTTGGCTCAGATCTACATTTGGGAGATAGTCCGGTTGCACGGGGTGCTGGTGTCCATTATATCAGATCGAGGTCCTCAGTTCACCTCGCATTTCTGGAGAGCATTGCATAGTGAGATGGGCACCCAAATAGATCTCAGCACAACATTTCACCCTTATACTGATGGTCAGTCGGAGCGGACAGTTCAGATATTGGAGGACATGCTCAAGGCATGTGTGATTGATGATCACGCTCAACTATGTCTTGTAGAAGACTAAGCGGGCGTTGCAAATATAATCCTGGGGTATTATGCCCAGAGTCGAACCCTCAGGGAATTGACGTATCAAGCACGCTGTTTAAATTAGTACTCAGTTGTCACCTGATGTTTTTTACTAATACTAAATATTAAAAGTAAAGATTAACTATACTAAGGTATAAACAATTGTAATAAAATCTAAGGTTATAGTTTC
>ML385673.1:0-37736 GCA_005239525.1 Nicotiana knightiana | reverse complement strand
TCCATTAAGCACATAACAAGTGTAATTTTATCATTAAAGCGCATAAAATGTAAGGTATATCACATGTTAAACTATGCAATTTAGTCTCGCATCAATTGACTTTAGAGTTCAGTGGGACCAGTTCTTGCCATTGGCCGAGTTTGCTTATAACAACAGTTATTAGTCTAGCACCGATATAGCTCCATTTGAGGCCTTGTATGGTCGGCGATGTCATTATCCTTTCGGGTGGTTTGAGCCTGGCGAGGCTAAGTTATATGGAACCGACCTGGTGAGAGATGCTTTGGAGAAACTGAAGTTGATTCAGGAGAGGCTCCGCACAGCACAGTCCAGACAGAAGAGTTACGCGGATCAGAAGGCGTGTGATGTAACATTTATGGAGGGAGATAAGGTTCTGTTGAAAGTCACCGATGAAGGGTATTATGAGGTTCGGGAAGAAGAGAAAGCTGAGCCCGAGGTTTATAGGTCCTTTCGAGGTATTGAGGCGAGTTGGAGGGGTTTCTTATGAGCTTGCTTTACCTCCCAAGTTATCAGGATTTCATCTGGTCTTTCATGTATCCATGCTCCATAGGTACCACGCCGACTTTTCTCACGTGGTGGATTTCATCACTATTCAGTTGGATGAGAGGTTGGGCTACGAGGAGGAGCCAATTGCTATTATTGATAGACAGGATCGCCAGTTGAGATCCAAGAGAGTTTCTGCCATAAAGGTCCAGTGGAGGGGCCAACCAGTCGAGGAGGCAACCTAGGAGTCCGAGGAGGACATGTAGAGCAGATATCCGCACTTATTCAGCACTTCAGGTATGATTTTAGACCCATTCGAGGACGAACGTTTGTTTAAGAGGTGGAGAATGTAACTATCCGACTGGTCGTTTTGCGTTATCGGACCCCGTTCCCCTAAATGAATCTTCCCATAGCGGTTTATTGTGATTTATGACTTGCGGGGACGGGTGATTCGGGATTCGGAAGTTTTTAGTGTGATATAGGAACACTTGGTTCCTTAAGGTTGGCCTTTAAGGCCAAGTTTGACTTTGGTCATCATTTTGAGTAAACGACCTCATAATCGAGTTTCAATGGTTTCGGTAGCTTCGTATGATGATTTCGGACTTGGGCGTATGTTCGAAATGGGTTTTGGATGACCCGAGAGCGTTCGGCGGCCAATATCGAAAAAGAGTTTCCTTAAGTTCATATTGTGGTTTGGGACGTGTTTTTGTGTTATCGAGCTCCAAACGGAATTCCAAGACCGGGAATAGTTCCTCTATGTCATTTATGACTTACTTGAAAATTTTGGTGTCATTCCGAGTAGTATAGGTCGGTTCGGCGCATCGGTATCGAATTCAAGAACTTGAGGTTCTTAAGTTTTTATTCTAAGGGTTTTGAGATGTGATTTTGAGTTTTTGCGTGGTCTTGAGTGTTCCGAAGGCTCGAGCGAGTTCGTATTATGATTTGGAACTTGTTGGTATATTTGGACGGGGGCTCAGGTGGGCCCGTGTGCCTCTCGGGCACCAAACAAGGCCAAAAACCAGCTGAAACAGTTGTTGGTGCACCTGATCTGGTGTGACCGCAGGTGCGGTTGCCCAGTCGCAGGTATGGGACCGCTCCTGCGGTCCTAGCCTAGCAGGTGCGACCCCAGGTGGGCTGACCAGTTCTCACAGGTGTGGGTTTTTTCCCGCAGGTGCGGAGCCGCAGGTGAGAACTCCTGCCCGCAGGTGCAAGCCCAGGCCCCTTGCCCCTCTTCAGCAGGTGCGAGTCATTTCTAGCAGGCGCGAGACCGCAGGTGCGGTCGTCGAGTCGCAGGTGCGGAAACCCCTGTAGGCAGTAAGGTCTTTAAATGCGGGATTTATCCCATTTTCACTCCATTTTGTTCCACCATAGACGATCTTGAGAGCTTGGAAAAGAGTCACACGACCTAGCTACTAAAAGGTAAGTGAATTCTATCCTAAAGTTAGTTAATGCATGAATTCCTAGTTGAATTTAACTACCTAATTAGTGAAAAATTAAGGATTTGGGTAGTAACCTAGGGATTTCGAGAATTTAGAGAATTACCCGTGAATTAAATATGAATTCATACAAAAATCATATATTAACAACCCTTAGGTTATGGGTGAGTGTTTCCTTCGAGAATTTTCGGAATTCGAGTATGGGAGCCCGGGGTTGAATTTTGGGATTTCTTCAAGAATGATGAATTTGACTAAATAGTAGGAGAATTCCATGCTTTGAGTATAATTTGATATATTTACGTAACGTTTGATTAGTTTCGAGTCCTTGGGTGACGAGTTCGGAGTTTCGAGCGCATTCTTGACTCGGGGAGTAGGTTCGACGCGAGGTGAGTCTCCTTTCTAACCTTGTAAGAGGGAATTGTCCCCATAGGTGATTATAAATGGTTGTTTGTCCTTATTTGCGAGGGCTGCACACGCACGAAGTGACGAGATTCTGTGCGTAGCTACTATTATTCCTTGTCGGGTAGTTTAGGACCACAAGCATGCTTTATGTGTTGTATCTGTGATCTTGCATATGGTCTAAGTAGTCTAATATCCTCGAATCTCACATGTGAAGGCCTAAGAAGTTATTCTTTGAAGTTGACATTATTAAATTCTCATCCTGTCAGTATGTTCCCTGCTAAATTATCTGGAATCTCCTGCTAATCATGTATTTATATGGGAACCCGAGTCGCATGAATGATTTGCGAGCGGGATAGTCCTAGTATTATATTAACTCGAGTCGCATGAATGATTCGCGAGCGGGGTAGTATTAGTATTATATTAAACGTGTCGCACTTTCGATTCGTGAGCGGGACAGATAGATGCATCTATGGTTCGGGCCGTTTGACCCTCGGCACTGCATATTTACTTTTCACGTCGTAACGGCCGTACGTTCATAGCCTGTTATATGTTTGGTAATTTATGAGCAGCCCTGTAATTGTAACTGTTGATTTTATGAAATAAAGAAGGTTAAGCAACTTGTATGCCATGGAAAGGGATGGCGTGAGGGTACTAGAGATTGTTATCTGATGCTCATTTCCTTATTATTGTTCATTACTGCTATTACTGATTAGCCTGTATTCATTTCATATTTTCTGACCCTAGTAAGTATCACATCGACCTCTCGTCACTACTTCTTCGAGGTTAGGCGGGATACTCACTGGGTACATATCTGTTTATGTACTCATGCTACGCTTCTGTACTTAATTGTCAGGTTCTAAGGCTGGTGCATCTGGTTATCCGACTGGAGCTTGACCCTGGGAGTATATTCTGGACCTGACTCCGCGGTGAGTTGCTTCCCTTAGCGATTCTCAGCAGCACTATGTAGTTATCTTTTGTTTATTTCTGTCTACTTCCTTCAGACAGTAGAACAATTTATTTCATCTTTTGTAAATTCTATTAGTTCGCCTGTAGACTTGTGACACTAGTTCCTGGCACACATAGTAGACTTTATATTTTTGGAAATGTATATATTGGTTCATGATCCTTATGGCTACCTTTATTTAAGTTTGCTAATGTATCCGCTTCCACTTAAACGTATTTAAGCTTAAAATTTAGTAAGTGTGGGGATGTTTTTATCAATTAAGGAAATTTCACTAGTAACTAAACTGTTGGCTTGCCTGACCCCGGTGTTGGGCGCCATCACGACCTGAGTTAGGATTTTGGGTCGTGACACTAATAAAGTAAAGGTGGGTGGGGAATGATAATCTTTCAAATTCTGTGATAGAGTCCTTGTTAATCATGTTTTTTCTTCATACACATTGTCGGCAGCTTAGAATGCTCTTTCTAGCAAGCAAGAGTGCAGATTTGAACAAATTAGGCATTATACTCATAAGTGGGGGATGCAGTTGGGCGAAATGGAGAGTAGCCTTCTTCGTTGGAATAGTTCTTGTGATCGACTATCATTTTCTCAATGCCATCAATTTCTTGCGCTCTTTGTACTACCTTTGCCTCAAGCTTAGCAATCTTATCTTGATATGACTCGGATTTCTTGTACTCAAACTCATCCGCATCTAGGTCAATCACTGTGATTTGGTTGGCATGTCCTTGAACTTGTGTTGCTTTGATGTTCAACTCAAGTCGACCTCTTTGGGAAAAAGATATATCTAGTCACTATGGAGTAGATAAATATTGAAGGCTAAGGGTAGAATATTTGAGAATGTGTGCTTAAGAAAATCGACGAGATCGGGTCTTATAATATTGCCATGTTTAAGAGAGGCCAAAGATGCGTGATTTTGACCTTGAAAATAATTTACTGGTATTTGGATATAGACAAACTCGGGATCAAAATAATTTAAAAAAATGGTAGTCAATTGACACACTCTAAAACTCTAATTTTTAGTATTGGCAAAATCATAAAGTAGTCGAGGTTTGGGAATAAGGTGCCAACCGTTTTGAGACTTAAGGGATAGTACCTCGACTAACGTGCCAAAACTTAGAATTAACGGGTGCGTGAAGATTAATCTTGACGACCTAAAATAAGATGATACGGACACTTGAATTGAATAGATAAATTTTAGAATAATTTTGACGATGCAAATTGATCAAATTGTGGCCTTCTATTGCTTGGTAGATTACACAAGTTTGGACATCTACCCACTTGTAAATGAGAGTTGGCATGAAGGTTAAAATTCAAAGACAAAGGTAGAATGCTAGGTAAATTTTATTAAAAATAGAGCTATGAGGCAAATACTATATATTGTTGGAGATAAAAGATTATGCCGCAATTGAAAAAAATAAGGAAGAATTGAAGATATGAAAATTATGTGAGGCACAAAAGATAATATTTTAAAAATGCTTAACTACATTTTAATAAAAGGAGTGAAATAAATTAATTAGCAAATTTAGATAATCCCATCGATGGACAAAATATGCCTCATAATTATGAAAGATTATACCAATTTTTAAAGAAGTAAGAATGATATTCGCTATAGGGAGTGAGATCAACATTGTTGTTTAAAGAAAATCATTAATGCGAGTTTAAGACACGAGTATTGAGGAATTTCATGACAAACCGAGCTTGTTGAAAAGTTTGCGGAAAAATATCATACCTTATAAATAACAGAATATCATGCCTAGAGACTAAACAGATATCTTAACTAAACTAAGAATTTGAGTGGACCTAAGAGCAATTTAGGCCTAAGTAATTACCTAAATGGTACTCTAGAGTCGTTAAAGAACGCGGAATAATTGGTGATTATTATTATTATTATTACTATTATAATTAATTCGGGAAGATGATATATAAATAAGTAAAAGAAAAAATATACGAACAAATAAAGTATGCATAAAAAATGTATGTAAGTTGGATACTCATCACTTTCTTCTTCTGTAAAACAACAAATGATGTTAATTAAAAATAATAAAGTCAAGTAAGCCACAACAAATAAGCAATCAAGCAAGAAAAACATGTGACACATTACAAAGCTTAACAAATAATAGCGTGTCCTAATATAAGGGACTTTTTTGTGCCAGAGGTAGGCCTAGCGTGTATTAAAGGACAAATATGGCATTATGTGTCATTCCATAGCTTTAAATTAATTAAGCAATTCTATTTTTTCAAAAACTAATTAAAAAAATAAATAAAATAATAATAACAATAAAGTAAATGAATTGCTTAAACCTTTTTTTTTTCTTGTAATAAAAATTCAAAAGAAAGTATAATAAAAGATATTTTCGTCATGTTTAAACTTCTCGATGTTACGCTCGATTATGTCATTAATTTTCATACATATCATCGGAAAATTAGTCATGCTCCATTACCTAGGATTTAATTAATTTAGAGCAAATGGTCTACATAACTGGCATGTTTATCCTTCAAATAATGCACATATACATGATAAGGTGTCACTTGGGGTTGAAAACCCACTTGGACATTTACGTAAGGTTAACTAATGAATTTAATACGCCTCGAGTATCAAATCGCTAAGGGTTAAAATGATGCACGCTCCTAAAAGGGTTTTTGGTTTAGATCTATCTTAGGTTGTCTAAGAGTGGGTTTCTCTAGATTGGTCTTCTCCCAAGCGGACAAGTTGAGAGTGAAAAGCCCGTGATTGTTGATTCTACCGCTGATCAACTTACCCACAAACTTTTCTCTAAAAGGTATGTTTTGAAAAGTGCACGGCCGCAAACTACGTAACCGCTAATTGTGTGCTTTGTATGAAATTTCAAGGGATGGAAGAAGTGTAATGGAAAGACAATTTATATAAAGCAATAAGTATAGATAAACATTTCATATAAAATGATTTATGACATAAGGCAATTCAAATAAGCATCATAAACAATTGCAAACAAACAAATCAAATATATTATTAACCTAAGCTTGTTATGGTTAAGAACCTAGTATTCCCCAGCAGAGTCTCCATGTTGTCATACCCCATTTTAACACGGGTCAAAGTAGAGTTTAACCTATTGGTAATTCTAGGTTAATTAAAGAGTCACCACCTAATTATTTTAACGGTGAATTACGACATCAATTTTAGTTAAATAATGCTTAAAGTTAACTCTGTTTTACGGTTTGCTTAACTTTAGAAATTCTATGTAAGAGTTCTAATTAATCCTATAGAGAAGGTTGTTAAAGCACCCTATATGATCCTTTAATTACGGTTAACCGATCAAACTTAGATTAATTAATATTAAGTGTTGTAAAAAAAATCGTCATTTATAAGTATAGATAAACGAAAGTGTCAAGACCCAAATTCCCAACCTTAGGGATCATGATGACGCCTAACACCACACTTGCTAGGCAAGCCAATGTTAGAATTAGAGTAGCTAATTTCCTTTGATTATTTTCTTAAGCATCAACAAATAAATTTAAAGTAAAATTAATTTAAATAATTTTCAAAGATAAAATAATAAATAATTGAATAAAACAAACCACGAACTAATCATATAATAGATCTAGAACTACCCCAGAGTCTGGTGTCACAATTCACGAACTACTAAAGAATACTACAAACACTGGGCTGAAAGAAATAGTGTAACTATTCTGAATATACTAAAACAGTTTTATAAAAATAGGATAAGACTCCGGATCTGCGAACTCCAGCAGATATACCTCGTGTCTCCGAATAAATAGATGGTTGCTCTAAAAATCTCTATTGCTGGCTAGTACCTGGATCTGCACAAAAGAATGCAGAGTGTAGTATCAGTACAACCGACCCCAAGTATTGAGTAAGTGCCGAGACTAACCTCGGAGAAGTAGTGACGAGGCTATGGCGGCGCATTAACAGCATATAACCTGTGAAAATAATATATACAATAACACAATAAAATATATCTACATGAACAAGAAAAATATAATTGAGATAATAAACATAAAGCAAGAAGGAAATATAAACAAATAATTAAGTACTGCAACAACAATGAAATAACTCAGTCGCCTTTTCCAGGCCTCAACTATAACCAACTCTCAAATAATTTGGTTTCCAAACTTTAACTTTAAATAAAAGTAGTGCCAAAATATGAAAAATAGTAATATAAAATAGTAAGTTTTCAAATCTTTATTTTTCTTTAAAAATCAGTAAAAATATAAATGTCCTCCCTTTTCGTTCCTTGTTGCGGCGTGCAACCCGCTCCCACCTATCCACCCTTATTGCTCCTCCCTAAATGTATCACCCTTATTACTCCTGTTGCGGTGTGCAACCCGATCCCACTTGTCCACCCTTATCACTCCTTGTTGCGGCGTGCAACCCGCTCCCACTAGACATATCATATCAATTTGTTCATAATTTCACAATTCAAGTCAAAGCCTTTCACAATATTTATGTCTCGACAATTGTAAACAGAACAAGTTTCACTTTAAATAACAGTAAAAGCAGAATATGAAATAATGGCAATAAAACAATGAGTGTTCCAGCCTTTATTTTATGAACAGTAAAAAATGCATATTCTCCCTAATTATTGTCTTATTGCAGCGTCAACCCGATCCCACCTATTCACAATATCACAATCAATTTGTTCACCCGTATCACAATCAATTATCCGCCCTTATCACAGCCCCCTTATCACAATCAATTTTGTTTATTCATCAAAAACTTTCACAGTTCAGGTCAAGCCTTTCACAACATCTTTATTTCAACAATTGCAAACAGAAAACAGTATAGCTCGTAAGCTTCAACCAATATCATTTTACAATAAAATCAACCAGAATATATGTAAATACCGTAACGCTGTCAACCCAGCTCAATCTTTATGTACTATGATAGAATCAAGAGAACAACCAACACTTTTAACACACATGCAACAATAATTGGCAATAATCGATTGAAATCAAATAGCCACATAAACCTCACCAGTCCTAAGACAGTTAAACTGCAATTCTCATAACTTCCTCAATATTATCAAAAAGGAAAGCAACAAGAACATAAATATATATATGTGCCTCGTAGAAACAATGTCAAACAACTCAACCATTTTGTACCAAAAGGGAACCAAATAAAAAATCAATACTCTTTCCAAAATAACCACAAAAATATTTAACAACAACGGAATAAGGCCAAGTAATGGTAGAAACAATAATGAACATCGAACAATTAAGCCAGGAATCAATTAACTTGGGAACGGGAAAGGGATCGTGTTTAACAGACAATTTGATGGTGCATAGATACTCTTCACCTCACCTATACACCACACACATGCATTTCACATAGCAAACAAGTAGGGACTCCTATTCCCTCAAGTCAAAGTTAGACCAAATATTTACCTCAAATTCGCAGGCTACGCGCTGCTCAATTATAGATTTTCCCTTTTAATTTACCTCCAATACAATCGAATCTAACCATGATTAACTTAATATTATTAATTAATGCTGAAGGAACTAACTTTACTGAAAATTATAATTTTTCCTAAGTTTTCTCAAAAAAAGTAAAAATCTGACCCCGGGCCCGCTTGGTCTAAACTCGGGGTTCGGACCAAATTACGTTTACCCATTCACCCACAAACCCAAATATACAATTAGTTTCGAAATCAGAACTCAATTCGAGGTAAAGATTCAATTTTAACAAAATTCCCTAATTCTACCCAAACCCTCAATTTTTACCATGAAAATACTTAGTTTTTTGATTTAAAAGTGATGAAAAACAATGAGTAATTGAAAGAGTAAAGCTTAGAATTGATTAGCTATGACTTGGGGATGATATTTGATGAAGAAATTCGTTTCTAGGGCTGTGGGGTTCGAAAATTTGAAGAAAAGGAAGTCTGCCCGTTTTATATATATTTTTTCTGCCAGTTATTCTGCCTCGTTTCTCATGCCAAACAATCCCTAAACTCAATTTTTATGTCTCCAATGGATTCCTTGTGAAATTCTAGTCAAGTTAGATTTTTTAATCACTCAATTTGACCTTATAATAAAGGAGATATGTAGGTTTTAATATTTGTAAATAGTGCAGATTTTTAATATGCTGTCAGTGGGAATTTCGTAATTAACCTGACAAATCTGGCAACCTTAGTAAAATGACCATAAAATCCTCATACGATGTCCAAATTCGATGATTCTTTTTTATATGGCTCCATAATTACGATACGGATATAATACTTCATTCGAAATAGAAATCGGAGCTCATTTGTTCAATATGATATCATTTATGCTTGAAAAACGACGTCGAAGCATAAGAAAGAACGAGCGCAACACAACCCAAACCTATTTGAAACTCACCCGAGCCCTCGGGGCTCTAAACCAAACATGAACGCAACTCTAAAAGCATCATACATACTTTCTCGTGCGATCAAATCATGAAAATAACATGTAAAACACTTAAAATTCACTATTTATCAACCGGACGTCCGAATCACGTTAAATAAATTCCGATTCTCACCAAATTTCGCAGACAAGACTTAAATATCATAACAAACCTATATCGAGCTCCGGAACCGAAATACGGGCCCGATACCAATTGTTTCAAACGTTAATTCATTTCTATATTTCATTAATAATTCAGCCAAACAATTTCTTTCAAAAAGTGATTTCTAAGGCTTAGGACCTCGGAATTTATTTTCAGGCATACGCCCGAGTCCCATATTTTGCTGCGGACCTCTCGGGATCGTCGGAACACAGATCCGGGTCCGTTTACTAAAAGTATTGACAAAAGTCAACTATAATCAAATTTAAATTCTGGAAATCACTATTTCTCATATTTTCACATAAATGCTTTCCGGTTTCACGTCCGGACTGCGCACGCAAATTGAGGTATTTAAAATTAATCTTTTATAGCTATATAGCATAGAACGTAGTCTAAATTCATAAAATGATCTCTTGGGTCATCACAGAAAGTTAACACTAAAAATGTATGCTATAGATGGTTACCCGAACTTAGCACAAATTAACAAATGGAAAGCATTATTTGACTTTAAAAATCTGACCTCTCGTTAAAGATTCAAGAGAACAACTTTAACTTTTAGATAAAAATTGATTATTGTCAAAGTTCTTTAATCCAGTGAATAACCAAATTCAAGGAAGATGTATGAAGCTATCCACTCGCCTAGTACTTGAAAGAAATATATTGTTTTAAGGAAAATAAAATTTGAACTTGTCCTTTTATCATTATGAAAAAGATTTGCAGATTATTGTAAAGATAAAAATTTAGTTGGTTTCCTTAAACTTGTTTAACAAATGATAAACGAAAACGGAGTTCCTTCACAATTTAAAGCTCCAAACACCTTCCAAAGTGCTCTTAAATCAGTAGTTAGGTCTATTAGCTTGGACTACTAAATAAAAATCTATTATTGGTGTTAAAGTTTACACATCAAAATGCCAAATTCTACGTGATCAAACAAACTAATTTAATTCAAACGAGTTCAAGTAATCAAGCAAGCAAATAGATCGCATAAAATAATTAGCTAATAAACACAGGAAAGTAACTTTAGACAGCCAATGTTTGATCCTCTCTTCTTCTTCTCTCTTTTCTTGAGAGCCTAAATATATTTTAGGAGTATACAATAAATTGAAGGGGTATGCGTGCTTCATGTTTAGCAACGGTGTCGAGTCCCATATTGGAACTCCTTGCAACTCCGGTGTATCATACAAAACAAAAGAAATTAAAGAGAGGGAATTAGAGCAAGAATACGCTTCTTTAGTAATTCATAAAATAACCAATAAGAAAATCACATTTTTACTTAGTTAAATGATTTATAAAAAGTCAGATCACATTATATCACCAATCAGGTAGGGTGAAACAAAATGTTAACAATGTTATACTTTGAAGATAGATAAGAACATACTACTTTAAGACATGATCATTTCTAACTTAAAAATTTATAACCAGATGAAAAAGGTTGGCAAGAGTATACTATCAACATGCTTTCCACAACAGGAAAGCATAGGTCTCAAATTAAACCTCAGTTTCTGAAATGACCATACATTTATAGAAATTAAAAGGGACTATACGTTCATAACTATACTTTTATGATGCAAAGGAAATGAAGCCTTTGCTTATGACAAGGAAAGCCACAGCCATGCTCATATAACTACACTATCTTGAACCTAAATCACAACATCTAGCATATTTCTAACTCAACACTCAGGGAAAGGGAAAGGAAATGGCATAAGCTAACAGCTCTACAACAAACCTATACTAGTAGTCATTTCTCGGCTAGATCTAAGCGTGAAAGTTAATAAAATATTTAAAATATGATATCTTTACAAATAAATCTGAGGATACCTATGTAACGACCCGACCGGTCGTTTTGAGTCCTAGCATGTCGTTCAGCAGTTCGAGGCCATGAGCAGCTTCATTTCAGGTGTTATGACTTATAGGTGTGGTCAGAATTGAATTTCGGGAAGTTTAGAGTTAATTTGGAAAGAAAATTCTTATTTCAGAAGCCTTAAGTTGGAAGAATCGACTAAGATTGGATTTTTGAGTAAACGACCTCAGAATCAGTATTTGAAGGTTCTAGCAGGTTCATATGATGATTTCGGACTTAGGCGTATGTTCGGATCAGGTTTTGGATGACCCCTGAGTGTTTCGGCGCATATTGTAGAAGTCAGCATTTTAGAAGGAATTTCATAAGTCTGGGTTGGAGTGCATTTCAGTGATATTGCTTTCTGATTGGGATTCTAATTCTGGGAATAGCTCCGTATGGTGATTCTGGAGTTGTGAGCGCTTTCGGAAGTAAATTTGGAGGTCCGTAGGTTATTTTGAAGTCACTTGGCTAAAGATAGAAATTTGAAGGTTTTCGAGAAATCCAATCGGGAGTGGAGATTTTGATATCGAGGTCAGAATGCAATTTTGAAAGTTGTAGCAAGTCTGTAATATTGAATGTGACTTGTGTGCAAAATTTGGGGTTGATCGGATGTGATTTGATAGGTTTCCGCATCGGATGTAGAAGTTTGAAGTTTTAAAGTTCATAAAGCTTGAATTGGAGAGTGATTCATGATTTCGGCATTTTTTGATATGATTTGAGGCCTTGATCAGGTCCTGGGATGTTATGGGACTGAGTCGTGTGATTGGATGGGGTCCCGGGGGGGGGGGGGGCTCAGGTGTGTTTCGGGGTATATCGGATCATTTTTCCCTTTTTCCTGCTGTTGTTTTCTTGTGCCACTGGTGTGCATCGCGATCGCGGTCGTTGGTACGTGATCGCGAAGAGGAAATTTGGAGGGCTGCTGGGTAGGCTTATGCGAACGCGGTAAAGGGAGTGCGAACTCGGGGGCCTGGGCTGAGACTACTACGCGAACGCGGGGCTTGGTATGCGAACGCGAAGAAGGGACTTGGGATCTGGGCCAAGGGCCGTTTGACCTATGCGAACGCGGGGTGTGGACCGCAAACGTGGAGTGTTGGCTCGAGGAAGCTATGAGAATGCGTTCGGAGGTATGCGAATAAGAAGAGTAAAATTGTGGGCCTGTGTTTCTGGGCTTCGCGAATGCGGGGTCACAGACGCGTTCGCGATGAAGGCCGTTTCTGGGCAGTGAAGTATTTTAAAACGGGTTTTGGCCATTTCTTTTTTTTTTTTCTCTTTTTTGGTCGATTTTTGGAGAGCTTCAAGTAGGTATATTCGTCATCTATGTCAAGGTAAGTTGTTTCTAGTCATTCCAAGTTAAATACAAGATTTATACATGGATTTGAACATGAAGATTTGTGGAAAAGTTGGGAATTTTGAAGAAAAACCTAGAATTTGCATTCTTGGATTTTGACCACGAATGTGAGCATGAAATTAAGAATAAATTATATATTGGAGCTAGTAAAGTCATGGGTAATCTTTATCTTTGAAAAATTTAGGAATCCGGGCACGTGGGCTCGGCAATATTGTCAACTTTTCGAGCGAAATTGGGAATTCATATAAATTGAATTGTTATAAGAATTAGAGTATATTTTCATTGGTTTGCTCGTTATTTGGATACTTTTGGGGCGTTGTTCATCAATTTGAGTCGTCGGAAGGGTTTGGAGGTCGGATATGAAGCTTCGGAGCGAGGTAAGTCTCCTTTCTAACCTTGTGAGGGGTAATTTCCCCATAGGTGATCTAATTAAGTATGTTCTACTATTTGTGGGGGATACGTACGCACGAAATGATGAGAGTCCGTGCGTAGCTACTATTATGTTTACGTCCGGTAGTCTAGGACCCGAAAGCATGTTCTATTTTCTGTACTTGTAACATTATTGATGAAAATACAGTGTTTAAACCTTACCGAACTTGGAAAAAATGGATTTCTGGAAAAAGATTTAAATACTATTTTTGTGACCTTTAAAAGAGAAATTTGTCATTTACTTGAGTATTTATTTTCCCGATGTAGTCGGGATGGACTGTCTGCTTGTGTATGACTGTGTGTGACCGCTTCGCAATTTATATTCCGCGAGCGGGGTGATTTCTTCCACTACTCTCATGGGAGCGGGTTGTACGCCACGGCGGGTTAATAGATGCATCTATGGTTCGAGTCGTTCGACCCTTCGGCAGCGCACAATTTACTTTTATGTTGGTTCGGGTTGTTCGATCCTCGGCATTGCTTGCGCATGATATTTACTGCATACTTTCTGTAATTTATACTTGATTACTGGCCTGGAGATTTTAAATTGTCAACTGAAATGATGAGGATTTAAGAATATTAAATGTGAAAGAAGTTGTTATTTCCTATTGCTACTTGTTAAGTTGCCTCGATATCCATGCTTAGTGTCACCCTGGATCATATTAATTTCACCTCTAGCACGTGTCAAAGTCAACCCCTCGTCACTATCTCTTTGAGGTTAGGCGGGATACTTACTGAGTACACATTGTTTTCATACTCATGCTACATTTGCTGTGCAGTTTTATTGCACAGGTGCATTCATCGCTAGTGGCCATGCTTGACGCAGTGATGTGGCTGACTTGGAGACTTAGACGAGGTGCATCATCCAGAGACGAACGCAGCTAGAAGAGTCTTCCTCAGATGTATTGTATTTATTTTTAGTTCCTTGTCCAGTTTGTATTTCGGACAAGTATTGGAGTACATGTAAAATTCCTAGAAAATTTGCTCATGCAGTTGTGACACAGGGTTCTGGGATAATTTTGGGATTTATTCACTATTTAAATTGCTAAATATTTTATTATTTAATCAGCGGAAGTTCGCTAATTATTATTATTTAAGAAAAGGAAAAAGGAATGACTTTAAGAATTTTAAAAATAAAGATTTTATTAACTATTTAAATGATTGGCTTGGCCGACAGTGGTGTCCGGCGCCATCACGACCTTAGTGGATTTTGGGTCGTGACAACGTGGTATCAGAGCACTAGGTTCCCTTAGGTATCACGAGTCATGAGCAAGTCTAGCAGAGTCTTGCGGATTGGTACGGAGACGTCTGTACTTATCTTCGAGAGGCTACAGGGCTGTTAGGAGTACTTCACTTCTTGATTCCTTATCGTGCGGTTTGATTCCTTTGAGGCTTATGCCTACGTTTCTTCTTACTCAACCTTACACGTCGCGAAGCGCTTGCTATAATCGAGAATTTGAGGAACTATAACAGTACTACAAATATGGTGCATGAGGTTTTTCCGTGCACAGTTGGTTGGGATTATTTTCGTTGCTCCACGGGAGGATATTATGTTGTTTCAGCTCAATAGCTGCACTTCTGAGAGATTTGAGGTTATGCGCAGATTTGGTATGATGCCTATGAATGGTTATCGTGCGGTATTGATATGATGATAGGAAGCTTGCCCATGTGTTGGGACAATGAATGACTTGGGAGGAGGTCTTCTCGGAGCGTGATTTCGAGATTTTCAATTTTAGTTCCGGCGAAGGAAAGGCAATTGAACTATGAATGCTTAATTTGGGTTGAAATAATAATAAGACTTGGTGTTTTCGAGCGAGGTAGAATATTCATCTGTGATGTGGTATCGCTGTTTTTGATCGAAAAGAATGTGTTAAGTTCGTCGGTGTTATGGTTTCTTCAGTGGCATTGGATCAGAATGTTGTGAAGTAATATTGAAGAAGCGGTTGTCAGAGGTCGTGGTGCGATGGTTCAGTATTGAATAAGTATTTCTAATAAAGGCGGTTCAAGAGATATGATCTTCGAAAAGGTTTAAAGTTGTGGTGATCTGCTGGTTTAACTGCTACAAAGATAGTTATTGGCCTAAGGCAACGGCTGGGCAGCAAGGGATGAGGAAGGACACATGGGAAGTGTCAGATGAGGGTTAAATTTCTAAAAGGCCAGGTGTAAGAAAGGGAAGTCAGGTAGTCGCTTGCAGGAGTGGGTTTAACCAACGTGGGAGAGTGGCAGTGTAGCATATGAGTTCTGTGGTAAGATAGATACACCTCTTAAGGGGAAGTTTAGAATGATTTTGGAGTTTTAGCGGATGATGATGAGGTCCACAGACTTAAATTGAAATATTGGCTATTTTGGCGGAAGGTTGGATACAACAGAGAGGAGTCGTTCGGGATGAAGAAGAATGCAATATAGCGGTGAGTTGGAAGATATTGTCGCGCATTTAGTAGATGTCCATGAGGAGCAGGCGGACTGGTAAAGTTGATAAATGAGGACGGGCATAGGATGGGGTATTGATGTCATAGAGATTGTGCAGTACAACGTCGTTGGAAGGTGTCAGTTTGTAATTTCCGCAGGAGGGTTATCTCATGTGAGCAGGTTAACGGTCGTGTGGTTGGTAAGTTTCTACGAGGAATTCCAGTAGCTGTTCGGTAGGAGACCGAATATGTTAATGATGCTAGAGAATTAGAGTATCCGTGGAATGGTGACAGGGGAATTTAGAAGAAGTAGACGGGTTGGTTGAGAAAGATCATGTCAGCAATGAAGAAAGAATTTCGGTGGGGTCCAGAGCGGTGCCAGGAGTAGCTTCAGGCTAAGTGGGAGAGTCCCACCGCCTGCGATTGGGTTGCAGGATTATTTTCTCATGGGGTTGCGGATTGTCGGTGTATTGGAAAGTTATTGCAGCTAAGGGGAAAGGAGTAGAATAATAATTAAGCATGGGATTTGATAAAGGTGTGCAAGGGTTGGCCTTGTATAATCAGGTTTAGACTTTGGAAAGATTCAGGATTTATGCATAGTACAGAGGTAATTTACAAGTGAAGGGATTCAGTCGGGTGCTTTATCAAGATGGGTGTTCAGGTGCCAGTGAAGCCGTAAAATTGATTATATTCAGGACCAAACCAGAGTAGGTGACTCTCAATAATGGTTCCAATTGATTAAAAAGTTAGAAGGTGGTGTCTAAGTATTTCAAGCCACTGTATGGTTAAGAATCGAGCTTTTGCAGTGAAATTATGGGAAGGAGAAAATGGTTGGAGCGTTCTACAATATCTTCAACGTGTAGGGTAGCATTGGGGTTCATAAGAAGGAGAAAATGAATTCGGGTTCATGGAAATGCTATCAGAATGGGTATACCGGTCAAAGATGTGAATATGCGTGCAAGGAGGGCATAAAACGGTTCATAGGTCTGGAAACGAAATGGTCTCGTGGAATGGAGTCGCCCTAGGTGGGTGCAAATTGTGTTTCTATGTGTTGATTGGGGCTATCATTATTCCTGAGGTGAGTGCGAATTGAATTGAGGTACGAGAGGGGTTGTGTTATATGAGCTTATAGGAAGTTTAATTGATTCTCACTACGGTATTGTGGCGGTGTTAGCGTATGGGCATTGTGAGTTATTGTTCATTCTGATCTATGGCTTGAGCCAAGTGAGGAAGTCTACTGTTGATAAGTCGATTGCGCGGCTGAGTGTCGTATCAGCTTCAGTTTGGGGTATACAGGTGAATCAGTTATGTCCTGCAGAGGTGGAGTTTGAGGATTTGACCATGTTTTGTGATTATGAGAATTCACTCGTGTGTTGTGATGGTTCTCTTGAATTGAGATAAGTAAAAGGTCTTTATATGATGAAGTATTTACCCTATTAGCGGTTCAGGAGTTATGACGAGATTCATGTGCGAATGCATATTGGCATGATTAGGTGCAGTGAACGGTATGAAATATGGAAGTAAGGATCAAGGTTGCAGTTCGGTGTTGACAGGATGTCATGAGCTCGGATGAGCAAGAAAATGGAATTTGAATGATTAGAGTAAGCTGGTGTTGTCTTTAGTGTCACCTGAGATCAATGTTTGGTGAAAAAGTCTTTGCATCCTAGTTATGGGTTCTTGATTTATTTTACAGCGTTAGTATGGCCAGTGGTGGAGGTGCAGACTTTCTACCTTGTGAGGAAGGTCGTGGGAGCGTGACCACGGGATGATCGTATGAGTGTGACATGTAGTCACTTAATGGATTGAAGATTTGGATTGAGTATAAGGAAGCGTAATATTTCTTATTTGAGAATCTATGCCTGGAAGGCGTTCGGTTCATTTGATTGTGGATTGTGGGGTGTTTGTTCCGACTATGATGGTTGTTCTTGCGTATTATGAGAGGAAGTGGGTTAATATGGACCCAGGTAAGGCTATCAGTCTAATACAGTGCGAGTATAATCGGCTTGAGGGTTGTGAATGGATTCAAATATGATTACGGGCTCTATATGAGTCAGATGTGTTCATTTCAGTATAGCGCTCCTCAAGGAGGGGTATTGGAATATTGGATGTTGTTCCGCCTTCGTTCATTTCATGTAATATTATGATTGTGCCGTGTGAGTTGTGAAACGGCTTGATAATTTCTTATGTGTTGAGTTCCCGCATAGTGGTGATGTTATGTGAGCAGGATAGCTCTTGAGATTCAGATTATATATCGCGCCTCAAATGTGCTTGAGTTTTGTAGCGTATGTCTCTATCAGTCTCCCCAGGATGGTATTGTGCACTTAGCGTACTCGTGACCGATATTCACTATTTTGTGGTAATGAGCAATTTAGCTCGGTGTGTGTCTTCTTACGTGAATTTTTATGTTATTTGGATCGGGTGGCACGCCACCACGGTTATGTTATTTTGATCGGGTGGCACGCCGCCACGGGCATATAATTTGGGTCGGGTTACGCACAGCAACAATGTGATGTTAAGTACGGTTCCTTATATCTGTTTTCTTGTGTTTTGCTTTCTATTTCTGAGGAGAGTTTATAATAAGTTGCATAATTTGAGAAATTCCTTTCATAATTTGTTTTCTTTATGTATCATGTTTGAGTTAAGTCCTATTGGCACGTTGTGGTATCATGTGAGACAGTTGGTCATGTTTGGGGTGATTTGTTGTCTGAGAAGTTCATACTGGGTGAGACGAGATTATTAGGCCAAGGATCAGTACGATAAGATTTTTTGAAGTATATTAAAGGACAAATACCATTATTCGGTTCATAATGAGGTGATGATTCTAGTCGAGAGGAGAGATTCAATGATTGGTTAACTCTACAGTTGGTTGTAAATTTCTACGCATCTCCTCCACTGTGGTGGCATTGTAAGCGTTATAGAAGGACCTATATATATATTTCATGAGGTGCATCGGGAGCATAAGATTCGTGAAATTTTGGCTATTAAGGTTCAGGGAATGTCATTGTGGTTAGATGACGAATTTTGCGGTGCATGGTGCTAATTCAGCAAAGGTATGCAGTCATGTTCTGGTACATCGTGTGGTAGTTGATACGGTGTTCATATATTGGAAACATGCCTGGCAGATGATTTCGGATGTTGAGGATGTGGTTCTAGGGCCCTTTTGCCTAAATAAAAGAGGATATCTTCAAAATCGGGCAGGTGCACGAGGTGTTAAATCGTGATTTTATATAACTACAAAGCAGTCCTTAGCACGTTCGAGGGCGAACGTATGTTTAAGTGGGAAAGAATGTAACGACACGACCGGTCATTTTGAGCCCTAGCGCGTCGTTCAGCGGTTCGAGGCCATGAGCAGCTTCATTTCAGGTGTTATGACTTGTAGGTGTGGTCAGAATTGAATTTCGGGAAGTTTAGAGTCAATTTGGAAAGAAAATTCTCATTTCAGAAGCCTTAAGTTGGAAGAATCGACTAAGATTGGATTTTTATGTAAACGACCTCAGAATCAGGATTTGAAGGTTCCAGCAGGTTCGTATGATGATTTTGGACTTGGGAGTATGTTCGTATCGGGTTTTGGATGACCTGGGAACGCTTCGGCGCATATTGTAGAAGTCAGCATTTTAGAAGGAATTTCATAAGTCTGGTTGAAGTGCATTTCAGTGATATTGATATCCGATAGGGATTCTGAGTCGGGGAATAGCTCCGTATGGTGATTCTAGAGTTGAGAACGCGATCGGAAGTGAATTTGGAGGTCCGTAGGTTATTTTGAAGTCATTTGGCTAAAGATAGAAATTTGAAGGTTTTCGAGAAATCCGACCGGGAGTGGAGATTTTGATATCGGGATCGGAATGTGATTCCGAAAGTTCGAGCAGGTCCATAATATTGAATGTGACTTGTGTGCAAAATTTGGGGTTAATCGGGCGTATATTGATAGGTTTCGGCATCGGATGTAGAAGTTTGAAATTTCAAAGTTCATAAAGCTTGAATTGGCGAGCGATTCGTGGGTTCGGCATTGTTTGATGTGATTTGAGGCCTCGAGCAGGTCCGTGGGATGCTATAGGACTGAGTCGTGTGATACGGGGTCCCGGGGGGTCTCGGGTGTGGTTCGGGGTATATCAGATCATTTTTCCCTGTTTTGTTGTTGTTGTTTTCTGGTGCCACTGGTGTGCATCGCGATCGCGGTCGTTGATACGCGATCGCGAAGAGGAAATTTGGAGGGCTGTTGGGTTGGCTTATGCGAACGCGGTAAAGGGAGTGCGAACACGGGGGCCTGGGCTGGGACTACTTCGTGAACACGAGGCTTGGTATGCGAACGCGTAGAAGGGACCTGGGATCTGGGCCAAGGGCCGTTTGGCCTATGCGAACGCGGGGAGGGGACCGCGGAGTGTTAGCTCGAGGAAGCTATGCGAACGCGTTCGGAGGTATGCGAACGCGAAGAGTAAAATTGTGGGCCTGAGTTTCTGGGCTTCGCGAACGCGGGGGCACAGACGCGTTCGCGATGAAGGCCATTTCTTCTCATTTTTCTCTTGTTTGGGCAATTTTTGGAGAGCTTCAAGTGGGTATTTTCGTCATCTAAGTCAAGGTAAGTTGTTTCTACTCATTCCAAGTTAAATACAAGGTTTATACATAGATTTGAACATGAAAATTTGTGGAAAAGTTGGGAATTTTGAAGAATAACCTAGAATTTGCATTCTTGGATTTTGACGATGAATGTGAACATGAAATTAAGAATAAATTATATATTGGAGTTAGTAAAGTCATGGGTAATCTTTATATTAAAAAAAATTAGGAATCCGGGCACGTGGGACCGAGGGCAATATTGTCAACTTTTCGAGCGGAATTGGGAATTCATATAAATTGAATTGTTATAAGTATTAGAGTATATTTTCATTGGTTTGCCCATTATTTGGATAGTTTTGGGGTGTTGTGCATCAATTTGAGTCGTCGGAAGGGCTTGGAGGCCGGATATGAATCTTCGGAGCGAAGTAAGTCTCCTTTCTAACCTTGTGAGGGGGAATTGTTCCCATAGGTTAACTAATTAAATATGTGCTACTATTTGTGGGGGCTACGTACGCATGAAGTGACGAGATTCCGTGCGTAGCTACTATTATGTTTATGTCCGGGTAGTCTAGGACCCGAAAGCATGTTCTATTTCCGTACTTGTAACATTATTGATGAAAATAAAGTGTTTAAACCTTACCGAACTTGGAAAAAGTGGATTTCTGGAAAAAGATTTAAATACTATTTTTGTGACCTTTAAAAGAGAAATTTGACATTTACTTGAGTATTTGTTTTCCCGATGTAGTCGGGATGGAATGTCTGATTGTGCATAACTATGTGTGACCGCTTCGCAATTTATATTCCGCGGGCGGAGTGATTTCTTCCACTACTCTCATGGGAGCGGGCTGTACGCCACGGCGGGTTAATAGATGCATCTATGGTTCGAGCCGTTCGACCCTTCGGAAGTGCACAATTTACATTTATGTTGGTTCGGGCCGTTCGACCCTCGGCATTGCTTGTGCATGATATTTACTGCGTACTTGTTGTGATTTTTACTTGATTACTGGCCTGGAGATTTTAAATTGTCAACTGAAATGACGAAGATTTAAGAATATTAAATGTGAAAGAAATTGCTATTTTCTATTGCTACTTGTTAAGTTGCCTCGATATCCATGCTTAGTGTCACCCTGGATCATATTAATTTGACCTCTAGCAAGTGTCAAAGTCCACCCCTCGTCACTACCTCTTTGAGGTTAGGCGGGATACTTACTGAGTACACGTTGTTTTCGTACTCATGCTACATTTGTTGTGCATTTTTATTGCACAGGCGCATTCATCGCTAGTGGCCCTGCTAGACGCAGTGATGTGTCTGACTTGGAGACTTAGACGAGTTGCACCATCCGGAGACGACCGCAGCTGGTAGAGTCTTCCTCAGATGTATTGTATTTATTTTTAGTTCCTTGTCCAGTTTTTATTCCGGACAAGTATTGTAGTACATGTAAAATTCCTAGAAAATTGGCTCATGCACTTGTGACACCGGGTTCTGGGATAATTATGGGATTTATTCACCATTTAAATTGCTAAATATTTTATTGTTTACTCAGTGGAAGTTCGCTAATTATTATTATTTAAGAAAAGGAAAAAGGAATGACTTCAAGAATTTTTAAAAATAAAGATTTTATTAACTATCTAAATGATTGGCTTGCCCGACAGTGGTGTCCGGCGCCATCATGACCTTAGTGGATTTTGGGTCGTGACAACCTACATAAATCTTACAAAATATTCAGTGGTTATACTCAATGAGAAAGAGCAGGACATGAAAACTATTACTAATAGATTTAAACATGTCATTGAAGAGAAACTAGAATAGAGCTTCTATCTATATTTTACTACAGCATGTTAACTTTAAAAAATGAAAATCCTAAAAGACATCACTCTTAAAGAGTCGATTCCACAGTCATACATCAACACGGCAGAGGGACTAAAACAGATTATTAGATGATATGTTATTCATAACTTGAACAAAGCAACTAATATAAACCACATTCTATAATAAAAGATCCTAGAACATGATTTCTAAAGCACATGAATTCAACAACAAAATAAAGAGTTTGGAGTTAGATTTACCTTTATTGGGGCAATGAACAAGGAGCGTTGTTGATCAACTATCACACTTCGACCTCAAACTCGCTGCCTTGGCTTAGCCAAAAGAAAAGCGCCTCTATTTTAAAATTGAAAACCAAATAGAAAAAGAGTGGGCGGCTCCGAGTTTAAGGGGTAAAGGGCGGCTCCGAGCTTGCTTTCAAACTCTCCAAAAATGCGAGTATTTACAGAGGCAAACTAGGGTTAAATTTCTTAGGCGGGATTGTGAATTTTAGGGCTCCAAAATAGCCATTTGAAATTTAATCTTTGCCTTGGAGATTTTCCTACAGAGATCTTCAAAAGTTTTTTGGTCTTTTCTATTGAAGAAGAACGTTTTGGATCTTGGTGACAAATACTCTTACTCAAACATGGAAGGCCAATGATCTTCCATGACTGAAGGATAATTGAATAGCTAGCCAAAATGACTATGGAGACAAGGGAAAGCTATGCCAATTAGAAAAAGAGGATAGAGAAAGAACAATGAAATGTCTGACTGTGGTATACGAGGACAGAGGAGTGGGAACGTGTGTGAAGCGTGTGCTTGAAGTGTGTTTTGGATCGCTGGCGCCTATGTGGAACTGACATGGGGCTTATGCGGAGCTGATATGGTAAAGAAGTAGAGTAGGTGGGCTAGTGGGTATGGGCCTCCGATTTGGGCTATGGAAAGGGATAATTTCTTTCTTCTTCATCTTTTATTTGGGCTTCTTAAATCTTGATATGCCTAGTGATAAATATTTATATTAAATAATTTTCTAGTGCTTAAATAATTACGAATTTGTGTTGTAAAAATCTATTTAGTAGATGACCACTAATTTAAAATGGGCATGAAATAAATATGTAAATCACTTGAATACATATATTATAAATAGGAGTAGGATCAAAGCAATGCAGTGAAAAATATTTGTAAAAGAGAATATTATTAGTTGATTGACTTTGAATGAAATTATTTGAGAGATAAAATCGTCGTCGAAGTAGTAATATTAATAATAATCATAACAATAACAACAACAACAACAACAACAACAAGAACAACAACAACAACAACAACAACAATAATAATAATAATAATAATAATAATAATAATAATAATAATAATAATAATAATCCCAAGAATATTATCTAATGATGTAACGACCCGGCCGGTCGTTCCGAGAGATTTACCTTGTTTCCCTCATTTCTGCATTTATCATATATTGCTAGCCTGTTTTTGTTGTGTTGGGTCAGTTGGTTTGGGTCCGGAGTGGTCATGGTGAGAATTGAGGCCTAAAGCAGCCTAAAATTTGAGGAAGCCAACTGAGAGTTGATTTATTATTGAACGACCTCGGAATGCGGATTTTATGGCTCGGATAGCTTCGTTAGGTGATTTGGGACTTAGGAGTGTGTTCGGAATGAAGTTTTGATGTCTGGTGTAGAATTAGGATTGAATTGACGAAAGTTAGATTTTGGCGATTTTCGGTCGGCAGTGGAAAATAGGCTATCGGGTTTGGAATGGGATTCCGGAAGTCGGAGCAGGTTCGTAATGTCATTTTGAGTATGTGCGCAAAATTTCAGGTCAATCGGAGGTGTTTCGGTTGGTTTCGGCGTAGTTGGCGAAATTTGGAAGTTTCAAAGTTCATAGGCTTGAATTTGATGTAATTTTGGTGTTTTCATGTTATTTTTGGTGTTTCGAAGGCTCGTCTAAATTAGAATAATGCTATGGGGTGTGTCGGTATGTTTGGTTGGGGCCCCGAGGGGCTCGGTATTGATTTCAGATGGGTGGCGGAGTTTTGATCTTGGAAAATTGCAGCAAATGGCTGCTGGTGCAAGTTTCTGGTGTTGACCGCACCTGCGGAAGGATACTCGCAGGTGCAATGTCGCAGGTGCGATAGGAGGCTAGGCAGGGGAAATCCGCAGGTGCGAAGAGATGGTCGCACCTGCGAAGACGTAGGTGCGTAAAAGTGGCCGCAGGTGCGAGAATTGGTCCGTTAGTGGGATTGCGCAGGTGCGCACCTGGGACCGCAGCTGCGATTAAGTGTCCGCAGGTGCGGAATCGCTGGGCAGAACAGTATAAAAGAGGCCTCCATGAAATTTTATTCATTTCACCATTTTTGCATGCGGTTGGAGCTCTTTTGAAGGCAAATTGAAGAGAAACTTCANGTAGAAAAAGGTTGGGAAAAATGGGTGGAGGATTGGAAAATTCTTTTGGCAATTTGGGTAGGCAATTGTGGTCCGATTGTGGTGTTTTTGGTATGTGTAGAATCGTGGGAGGACGAGGTTTCTAGTGATATAAACTTTATCGAATTCCAAGACGTGGGTTCGGGGCTCGGGTATGGCCGAATTTTGAGATTCTTGTATAATTTCATAGTTTTCGATTGGGTTGTATTCCTTTAGTATATATTAATAATGTTAAACTGGTTTTGGCTAGATTCGGAGCAATCGGGAGCCAATTTGAGGGGCAAGAGCATAGCGGACTAGTGTTGTGGCCCGGTAGAGGTAAGTAATGGTTATAAATCTTGTCCTGAGGGTATGAAACCCGGACTACATATTTCTCACTGATTTTAGAATGGCGCACATGTCGAATGACGAGTATGTGGCGCGCACTGATTTTTGGATTGGACTTGGTCCTTTCCGCAACAACTATTGAGTTGCATATTTTACTCAAAACCTTATGTTAAATTATGTTCTAAACATTGTTGAAATATTTGGGCTATAAACCGTGTTTGAGGCCTCGTGCCGATCTGTTTAGACCCCTTGGGGGCTTTTTACTGTTGTTTTCCTCACTATTTATTGATGATTTCACTCAGTCACATTGTGCTTACTGTTTTCGAAACTCAGCCTGATTTACACTACTTTGAGATTTAAAAATGATGTTTTGGGTCAAGTACCCTATTTTACTAATTCGCCCGAGAGGCTTTTGAGAGGTTCTGCTGAGTGAGGCCGAGGGCCTGATTGTGAGGATATGATATGCCACGAGGTGTGTTGATATTAGCGCTTGGGCTGAAGGAGCCCCTCCGGAGTCTGCACACACCCCCAGTGAGCACACTGAGTGCCGAGTGATTGGGAGGCATGAGTGACTGTGAGGTATGCCTGAAGGGCTAATTATGAGTGATGGTGAGGTCTGCACGAGGGGCTGATTATGAGTGACAGTGAGGCATGCTCGAGGGGCTGATTATGATACATGTTTTTCCCGAGGGGCTACTTATGATTTTACCCATTTCACTCTGAATTTATGAAATATGTTTGCCCGAGGGGCCTCTTTATGATTTACTTCATTTTCATACTAAATCTGTCGGTTTGAAGTTGTTGAAAATATACATTTCTCAAAGGATTTTTCTGAAGTTGGTTTTAAGGCATGATGATTTCATATATCTATGTTTATACTGGTGGAAAGGAAGGTTGTGCATATTGTGAATTGATGACATTGATTTTTATGTGATTTCTTGCCACTTAGACTTGATTTATTTTTATTACTACTGAGTTGGCGTACTCACATTACTCCTTGCACCCCTGTGTGCAGATTCAGGTGCAGATACCGAGCATTAGCTATCTTTTTCGTGCGGAGCTAAAGTGCGGGATATCGAGGTAGTTGTTCAGCGTCCGCAGCTTCTTTATTTTCCCTTCTTGTTGTATCTAGCTATTTATTCGGGGGTTTTGTATTATAATAGTATACCTTTGGCTTATTTTTCTTAGATGCTCATGACTGTTGGCTCCGGGTTTTGGGGTTGGTGCCACTGTTTATTGGCCTAGTGTATTTAGTAAACTCTGTATATTTTATGAAATGCTTGAAATTGGATTGGGATTTTAAAAAAAATTGTAAACATGTGGTTATTGGCTAGCCTAGTTCCACGATAGGCGCCATCACAGCTGGTTTAGGTTTTGGGGTCGTGACAAATGATGATAACGACAAAATAAGAATAATAAAATAATGATACTAATTAGATAAACTAGTAAAATAAATATTCGTACGTAATAAACGATATTAGAAGCTCAAATGAACAATTTGGAAGAAAACAGGGACAAAATTAGATGTCAGCACCTGATAAGTAGTGATTTTGACTGCTTATTTGCTTTCTTTTACTTACGTTTTAGCTCAAAAATGCATAAAGGTATTTCCTAGAACTAATGAAATGTGCTTTCTTGCAAGAATATTGGAAAACGAGCCAAAGAAGTGAAAATCAACTCAAAAAGGAGTAAAATTGGACAAGGACCAAAATAAGGCAGAAGTGGCCAAAGTGCGAACCGCACAATACTGTGTGCGGTCGCAAACTCTGAAGATCTACTGACAAGATTCCTTCATAGAGTGCGGACCGCACAATGTGTTGCCGCAGAAGATGACATTTAGAGAGACATGTTTTGGGAAGCTTGAAGATGTGCGGACCGCACTATTATTGTGTGGCCGCACTCATAAATGTGTGGTTCGCAGAATGAAGCTCAGTCCTAGTCCAAGATCAAGAGTGCGGCTGCACTCAGAAATGTGCGGTCCGCACAATTAGAGGAAGTGCGGCAGCATCCCAGTTTTATGTGACTGCAGAAAGCTAACTTGACCAGTCAGCCTCAAAGTGCGGACCGCACAACCTTTGTAGGAGAAATTTTGTCAGATATTTTTAGCTGGGTATAAATAGATCTTTTTGTCATTTTTAGGTTAAGTTTGGTGCACCTGAGTTTAGATAGTCGTTTTCTTTTGCTGTATTTGGTAACTTTGTACTAGTTTGACATTTTAACATTATATTTTCTTCTCTTAATCTTATATTATGAATTCTATCTTAGATTCTTCTTCAATTTCTTCATTTTCCATGAGTAGCTAAACACTTATCTAGGGTTGTGACCCAACTCTAGTGTGGATACTTAATGTGTTATTGATTTAGGGCTTATTTATGATTGGGTATATGATACTTAGCCTTTTTCTTGCTTGAATTCTAGAATTAATGGTTGCAAACATTTATTTATGCCAAATTGACTTAGTCTCTACTTGAGAAAGTGAGACTAAGTCTTGAAAAACTTGGCTAACAAGAAATTTAGGTGAACTCAAGAAATTGATAGCCCCAATTAAAGGGTAGAATCTAGAGATAGTAAGACCCGACTTGAGCATTTATCATTTGTTCCGTGAAATACCCATTTGGACTTGAGAAAGTCAAGTTGGGCAAAATCAATCAAACTACGAGAGGTATAGAGTGAGTACACGCGTGTGATTGTCATATTGTATCCTGATAACCAAACATGCCATAAAGCTCTAAATCCGTTACGTAACCAACTAGGCAGAAATCGCAACCCTGGATCTTTTATAACTTGAAAAACAACGAAAACCCAAAAATATTTTCTCTTAGCTTTACAATTACAATCAGTAACATAAAAGTAGAAGTAGAAACAACAACAACTGAATATGTGGAAGTGCAATCTGGGACACGTCATACACTTACACTAGACATATACCTAATCCCACATCAAGCTCCATGTGGAATCAACCCCGACTTGCGTTGGATTTTTATTATTGCATCGACCGCTTCACAACCTAAATTAGTGGTGTGAGTTTGGGCGACATTAAATTTTGGCGCCGTTGCCGGGGAGCTTTAAAACGGAGTTAGCTATATATTTAGTTTCTTGTGTGACTTATCCTTCTTTCCTCTCGAGTTACTAATTTTGTTTGTGAATTGATTATAGGTACAAAAATGGCTCTCAAAAATGAGCCTCTTGGGAATTTTNGGAAGTGGATGATGATCAAGGTGATGAGGTTCATCCCGAGCCTCAACCAAATAGGCGAGGCCGACCACCTCATGATAATATTCCCGTCCCTCCCCCACCTCCACCAAGAGCGGCTGCACACTGGGTATTGCCAAACAAAGGTTATGCCAGTGCCATAGTCCCACCCCGTATTAGGGCGGGCAACTAATGTGATGTTTAAACTCCTTGAGCAACTGGGATTCTTCACCGGGGCTCCAAGTCAAAATGCTTACATGCATCTCAAAGGGTTTGTGGATACTTTTGGGGAGCAAACAAACCAATGTTTTCGAGGATGCGCTGCGATTGAGGCTATTTCCCTTCGCTCTACGAGGAAAGGCATTGGACTAGTTAGAAAGACTTCCAAATCATTATATCCCTACATGGGATGAGTTGGCAAAACAATTCATTGCCAAATTCTTTTCTCCGGGGCATATGGCTACACTTCGGGATGAGATTCTTGCGTTCAAGAAAGAACCTAATGAGCCATTGCACGAGATTTGGGAAAGATATCGTACCATGGTTAAAGAGTGCCCGAATAATAATATGACTGAGTCCATGATCCAGCAAACCTTCTACAGGGGGATCAACACAACAAATCAATGTATGGTAAATCAACTCGCCGGTGGGAACTTCATGACCACGCCATATGCTGAAGCATGTGAAATTTTGGATGAAAAGGTGGATACTTCATCGGCATGGCAAAGTAGAGCTAATGTTCCTCAAGGTGACCCAAATGTCATTCACCTACACAAGGAACTACATGATCATGGGAAAGCAATTGCTGAGTTGACAACCACAATGAATCAATTGGCCAAATCTCAATTTCAACAAGTTCAGGGGCCGAAGCAAGTGAATGCTATGGAAGGTGTCAGTATGATGATGAACAAAAGACGGAAAAAGGTCAACAAGTACAAAACCGTCCCGAATAATTTGTGCAAGATGATTGTGGGTATGACCAAGGTGATTAGTACAATGGGCAAGAAGAAGAAGTGCAAAATGTCAACAATTATCAAGGCCAAAGAAATAATGCTCGAGGCCAAAATCAACAACAATGGAGATCACAAGGAAATAAAGGAAATTGGAACAATCAAAGCCACCAAGGCAATTGGAGTAGTGGTAACAACAATAAAGGTAATTGGGGGAATAACAATAATCAAGGCAATTGGAATAATCAAGGTAACCAAGGAAATTGGGGAGGCAATAACCAAGACAATTGGGGAGGCAACAACTAAGGGGGTTAGAATAATAATAATCAAGGGAATTGGGGGTCGGGCTTTCAAAGGCCCCCGATGTATCAACAACCAAGCAACCCTCCTCCTTATCCATCCCATGGTTGTAGCTCGTCAAATAATGAGATGGGACAGATTGAAAATATGTTCAAATAAATGATGGAGAAAATGCCGACTCCGATGCTCAATTAGGCTCCCACAACACTTCAGTCCGCAATTTGGAGGTTCAACTTGGACAAATCTTGCAAGATTTAAACACTCGTCCTAAGGGGGTACTACCTAGTTATAAGGTGGTGAACCCGAAGGGTGGGAACAATACGGGACATGCCATGGCCATAACCACACGGAGTGGAAAAGGTGGGGAGGCAACAACCTCAAACCAAAGAAGAGTTGTGGATGATGATGTGATGATTCAAGAAGATGAAATTCCAAACAATGTGGTTCAAGTTAATGAAGATGTGATAATTGATATTGGTGAGAATGTGGAGGAGGCCCAAGATGAAGTGAACCCATCTAGGGAACACGTGATTGACACACCAGAACCGATAGTGCCAAAGGCCAAGGAACCAATGCCAAGGCCCCCTCCTCCATACCCTAAAAGGCTCGCAAAGCAAAATAGTAAGAAAAAATTCAAGAAGCTTATTGACATGATGAAGAGCTTATCCATTAATGTTCCATTGCTTGAGGCATTAGAGCAAATACCCGGTTATGCAGCCATGAAGGATTTGGTAACAAACAAAAGATCAATGAATTGTGAGACTATTAAGATGACACATTGTGTGAGTAATTGGAAGATCCCGATGCTTTCACAATCCCTTGCACTATTGGGAGCGCCGAATTTGCCACAGCTCTATGTGATTTAGGGGAAAGTATCAACTTGATGCCCTATCTGTATTCAAAACTTTGGGAATTGGGCAACCAAGACCCACATCTATGAGGTTGCAAATAGCGAATCGGACTATGAAGAAACCATTGGATATTATTGATGATGTGTTGGTTCGTGTTGATAAGTTCATCCTTCCGGCGGACTTTGTGATTCTTGATTGTGAGGTTGACTATGAGGTGCCTATTATTTTGGGTAGACCTTTCCTTGCTACAGGGAAGGATCTTGTTGATGTGGAAGTCGGTGAGCTCACCTTCCGGGTGGGCGATGAAAAGGTGGTTTTCCATGTGTGCAAATCGATGAGGCAACCCAATAGCAATGAAGTTTATTCATTTGTGGACTTAGTGACCGAAGTGATCGTTGATGAAGCTAGTGTTGTTATGAATGTTGTTGATACCTTGGAAGCTGTGTTGCTTAATCATGATGATGAGAAGGAAGGCTTTGTGGAATCTGTAAATGCACTACAAGGAATGGGGTCGTATACTTATGAACCCCGAAAATTTTCCTTAGATCTTGAGAACCGGAAGACCCCCCCAACAAAACCCTCAATCGAGGAGCCTCCCACTTTGGAGTTAAAACCATTGCCTTCACATCTCAAGTATGAGTTTCTTGGCCCATATTCTACTTTACCCGTTATTCTTTCCTCTTGCTTGACTAACGTGCAGGTAGATTCTACTTTGGCGGTGCTCCAAAAGAGGAAGAAATCTATAGGATGGATATTGGCGAATATTCAGGGTATAGCGCCTTTTGCATGCACAAGATTATTTTGTAGGAGGATGCCAAACCCTACGTTAAATATCAAAGAAGATTAAATGAAGCAATTCATGAGGTGGTGAAGAAGGAGATCATAAAATGGTTGGATGTGGGGGTTGTTTACCCCATTTCCGATAGCTCGTGGACCTCCCCGGTGCAATATGTCCCAAAGAATGGTCACCGGGTGGAGGGTGTGCATGGACTATAGGAAGCTCAACAAAGTCACTCGGAAAGATCATTTTTCGCTTCCATTTCTTGATCAAATGATTGATGGGTTGGCCGGACGTCTTTTTATTATTTTCTTGATGGATATTCCGGATACAATCAAATTCTTATTTCTCCTGAGGACCAAGAGAAGACTACTTTCACTTGTCCCTATGGTACTTTCGCATTCTCGCGGATGCCATTTGGGTTATGCAATGCACCATCGTCTTTTCAACGGTGTATGATGTCCATCTTCACCGACATAGTGGAGGATTATCTTGAGGTCTTCATGGATGATTTTTCCGTGGTGGGGAATTCTTTTTGTGAGTGGTTGGACAACTTGGACAAGGTATTGGCAATATGTGAGGAAACAAACTTGGTTTTGAATTGGGAGAAGTGTCCCTTCATGATCGAGGAAGGCATAGTCCTCGGTCACAAGATTTCAAAGCATGGTATTGAGGTCGACAAGGCCAAAACTGAGGTGATCTCCAAACTTCCTCCCGCTACATCCGTGAAGGGAGTGAGGAGATTTTTGGGTCATGCGGGGTTCTATCGTCGATTCATCAAGGACTTTTATAAGGTGGTAAACCCCTTGTGTAAACTTTTGGAGAAGGATGTCAAATTCCATTTCAACGAAGATTGTATGAAAGCATTTGAATTGCTCAAGTTCAAGTTGACTACTACTCCTATTATCATTGCACCAGATTGGAGCTTGCCTTTCGAGCTCATGTGTGATGCAAGTGATTTAGCGGTTCGAGCGGTGTTGGGGCAACGTATCAATAAAATCTTCCATCTGATACTATATGCTAGCAAGATCATGAATGATGCCCAAGTCAACTACACAGTGACAGAAAAAGAGATGCTTGCTATTGTCTTTGCTATGGAGAAGTTTCGCCTGTACTTGATGGGTACAATGGTGATTGTTCACACCGACCATGCGGTGCTTCGATATTTGATAATCAAGAAAGATTCTAAAGCAAGACTAATGTAGTGGGTGCTTCTTTTGCAAGGGTTTGATCTAGATATTCAAGACTGCAAGGGTAGTGAAAACCAAGTGGCGGACCACTTGTCTCGTTTGGAGGAGGAGGGGAGGCCACATGACAGCCTCGAGATAAATGATTCATTTCCTGACGAACAACTCCTAGACGTTTCTATGATCGAGATGCCATAGTTCGCCAACTTAGCCAATTATCATATGAGTGGCATTGTACCGAATGATTTCTTTTCAAACCAAAGGAAGAAACTCAAACGGGATTGCCTTGACTATTATTGGGATGAGCCTTACCTCTCCTGGATTTGTACTGATGGTGTGATTCGACGATGTGTACCGGAGAAAGAAAAAATAGATATTCTTGAGGCTTGCCACTCGTCACAATATGGTGGTCACCATGGTGAAGCTAGAACGGCAACAAAAGTGTTGAGTTATGGATTCTATTGGCCTACTCTTTACAAGGACGCTAGCGATCTCTTCAAGCGTTGTGATGAATGTCAAAGGGCCGGTGGGATTTCTAAGAAATATGAGATGACCCTCACCACTATCTTGGAGATTGACATTTTTGATGTGTGATGCATTGATTTCATGGGTCCGTTCATGAGCTCTTATGGGAACACTTACATATTGGTACCTGTATATTATGTGTCAAAGTGGGTTGAAGCTGTGGTTTTGCCCAACAATGAATCTCGAAGTGTGGTGGCATTTTTGAAAAAGAACATCTTCACGAGGTTTGGTACTCCAAGGGCTATTATTAGTGATTGGGGATCACACTTTTGCAACAAATCCTTTGATACCTTACTCACAAAGTATGGTGTCACTCACAAAGTGTCGAAACACAACCATCCTCAAGCAAGCGGGAAAGTTGATGTTTCTAATCGGCAGATCAAGAGTATTTTGTCAAAGACTGTGAATGTGAACCGGATAGATTGGTCAAAGAAACTTGATGATGCTCTTTGGGATTATAGGACGGATTACAAAACACCAATTGGTATGTCTCCGTATCGGTTAGTGTTCGAAAAATCTTGTCACCTTCAAGTGGAACGTGAGCACAAGGCTATGTGGGAATTAAAGAAGCTTAATCTTGAATGGGATGTCGCCAACTTGAGGGTGTCATAATTGAATAAGCTCGATGAGTTCTGGTACTATACATATTCAAGTTCGTCCTTGTACAAGGACAAGATGAAGTACCTCCATAACAAGTACATCCGAAACAAGGAGTTTAAAGAAGGAGATCTTGTGCTATTGTTCAATTCTCGGTTGCAGATGTTTCGGGGAAGGTTGAAATCCAAGTGGAGTGGTCTATTTGAGGTTGTTCATGTGACACAATTTGGTGCATTAGACTTGAAGAACAAAAATGATGAAGTGTTTAGAGTCAATGTTCACCGGGTGAAACATTATCATGGCAAGGTTGATGATGGCCACGTTGTGGCATTGATTCATTTCAAGTGATTGATGGTAACCTGCGTCATGTCGCGATGTTAAATCAGGCGCTTCTTGGGAGGCAACCCATGTTTCTTTTCATTTTTCATTTTCTTCTTTTTTAAATAGGTTTTGTGTTGAGTTAACTGGTTTTAAAGTGAATTGCAGGAATGAGTGTGCATTACAAGAACTGTAATTGAAAAAATTGGCCAAGAGTTGAAATTATGTCTACCGTACAAAAGTGATTGCAATCGTAGAGAAGATTCTGCGACCGCACAATTCTTTGTGCGGCCGCACAACTGGAGACCCAAATATGTGAACTCTCTGAAGTTCAAAGTTGCAGAGAACAGGCCAATATGCGGTCGCACACAAAAATGAGCGGATCACACAAATTTCTGCGGATGTACTCATTTTTGTGCGGACCGCAGAATCTCAGTTCAATAGCAGGTAAAGAGTGCGGACCACACTCAAAATTGTGCGGCCGCACTCAACTCTCTTTTTGACCAACTTGGTCAACCTATAAATAGGGCTTTTCAACACTATTCACACTTTACACTCTCTGAACTCCCAAGACCTAAGAAAACAATATGCACTGAAAAACAATTCACAATACTCGCTCACACTTAGTTCATCAAAGTAGATTCTCACCTGCATCATTCATCACCGGTATGTTCAATCCATGTAGATTTTTGTCCTTTTTTCTTAATTTTTGTTTTTGTTTTCTTTGATTAGTTTAGTTATTTTTAGGCCTAAAAAAGTCATATTTGCATAAAACTCATGTGTAGTTTCATATATGTTCATTAGGGACTGGGTACACCATTAATCATGAAAATTTGTGCATACCATGTCTAATTTGTAAAAACATTGCAAAAACCCTAAGCTTACTGCCGTATATATTTGAATTGTGCGGATTCACACAAATTTGTGCGGTCCGGAGAATTGTTAATTAGGGCTAATATTGTGCTTGAAAAGTGCGGACCTCACTCAAAATATGCGGTCCGCAGAAAAATGGTGTGACCGCATAAAAATATGTGCGACCGCACTTTTGAACTTCAGAGAATTAATACCTCAGGATTGGCTTTGTGCAGCCGCACTCAAAATTGTGTGTTCCGCACTTCAGGATGTGCGGCCACACTCACAATTATGCGGTCCACATTTTAGAGTGTGCGACCACACTTCAAAATTATGCGGTCCGCACAAGACAGTCTGTGGCCGCACTCAGAATTGTGCGGTCCGCACTGTCTCCTTTGATGACTGTTATGCTGCAACTGTTCTACAAATGTTTGAATTATTTTGAAATCAACTTACCTATGTACCTTGTATTGCAGACAATGGTTAGATCACGTGGTAGAGGCGACACATCAAAAGGGAGAGGTGAATTCTCTCGAGGCAGGGGAAAAAGCATTCAACCATTAGGAGTGCAATCCAAGCCGATTTCCTAAAAGTCGACCACCGAAAGAGGAAGAGCCACAAAGCCCTCAGAATCCAGTTCCTATTCCCCATCCAGGGAAGCCTCCAAGGGTCATTCAATGGAGGTCCGGCTTAAGGCACAGCCCCAACCACCCCAACCCGCTGGGCGTTATCAATTACGCAATGAACCCTCCACTATAGCCAGTTCTGATGCAGGAAGCCAGGGTTTCGAGCCCTCCTCTACACTTACTCCTCCGGCACCAGTGGACATTGATGATGATGATGATGATGCTGATGTTGTCCCGGATGATGGTGGAGGGCGTGGCACTCAAGTGGGTGTTGATACCCAATTTTTGCCCAAATTATTTTCAAACTCGCATATATACCTTCAAAATCACTCTTTACAGTAATTGATATTTTTCCACAAGTTTTCGTATTTTTATCAAATTATTTTCCTGTTTATTTAATACTTTATATCCCACAATTATTCATAAATGATTTCAAATCATTTTCTTACTCAAAATGTTATTCATATCCTATTTAATTCCCTTAGGATTTAATTACTTCACAAATTAGCCAATATTGGCATTATTTAGCTAATTTCAGCAACTTTGCGATAATAGCACAAATATGCATTTATACCATTTTTAAAAGTAACAACTGATCATTTTATATTTTTTATAGAAGTTGATTATCTTAATTTCATTTGTTTGGTTTTAATTTCATTTTACACAATTAGCAGCTATTTTAATTAATTAATTATCTTATTTTTTAGGGTATTTAAAATTTAGCCCCATTTTATTTTAATTTTAGCCAACATTTAACCCAACCCCACCTGACCCAAAACCCATTCTCTAACCCAGTCCAACACCCGCTCCTACCCGGCCCAACCCCAACCGACCCCTCATTTGCTAACACTTTATCTCTCTCTGTTACTCTCTGGTTCTCTCTAGAAGCCTCCCTTAGCTTCTCTCCTCCGATGGAGTCCGTTCACCTTCTCCGACTGGTTCTCTCACCGGAAACCATGGCTCCTCATCGTCTCATGGTTATTTGCCCACCCTGCACCGGTCCAGTGATACCCTAAAGCCCTCAGGCGAACCTGGAGTGGTTCACTCACCTCCTATGGTCCCATGCCACTTTCCGGCCTTCCCCGGTCATCTGAGTAAGAACTACAACCTTTCCGGCTTAAGCCGGTAACGTCTTTGAGGTTTTTCCTACTTCGCTAGGTTCCACGAAACCCTAACCCTATGTCTTTCGATGTCCTCTAGATCTGATTTAGATCTACGACATTACGAAGCTTCTTTACATGTTTTCTTTGTAAAAAAACCTTCATGTTTAGGCAATCTTTCATTCAAAAATTAGGGTTTCATACCCCTTTTTTAAGAAAGGATTTCTTGCTTCTGTTTTTATGTAATTCTGTGTGTTTTTCTATTATTCAATGATTTATTCAAAGCTTCTATCATTTTTAACTTGCTTTACTAAAAAACCCTAAGTTTTCCCTAAACCCTGAATCTATCTGTGACTGATATGTTGTTTGAACTCTTACTCTCGTAGATGTTAAGCTTCTCTATGATTTCTATCCTGTTGTCGTTGTTAAGGTTTACTATCTTTGTGTTTCTATTATGTCTAACATCACCGTTCGTCTATGAACCTGTGTGATTCTTGCTTTACCTAGGGTTTTCAATCTTCTATTGTTCTCTACTGCTTGCCTAAGGTTTTCTCTGATATTGTGCTATTCATTACTTAACATACTCTTACTTGTTGTATTAGCCCTTACATAGTATTCCCTACTGGTTCTATTGATCTCCCTTAAGGTTGTGATATCTTTTCTCAAAACTGTAACTCATATGTGTTTTCCTTAGATCCGTTTACTGATTTTGAAGTACTTCCTTACATGGGTGATACTCTCCTTAATTAAAACTGATTTCCTTGTGATTTTAGCCCTATACGTGATTCCTGTGTTTTATTTTCAGAATCAAAATGTATTCTACTATGTGCCTAAATATGTTTTCAAATATTTGACATATACTTTCCTTACTCGGAGCATTCTGTATTCAGCTCTTATTACATGCCACATGCTTTAATTATGGTAAAGTTAGTCCTGTAATTGCTCCCTTTCCTTAATTGATACACTTGTATCCGTTTGAGTCCTGACTCCCTAATTACAGGGAGTCCGGACATTGATTGATTTTGATTGGTATTAGTTCCATAACTGTGTACTTCTTACCTTATTCTTCTACTTGTTTTAAACTATAAATACTTCTAGTCTTTCAATAACAAGGGACGGACAAGAGACACTGTTCTAAGCTCTCTCTACATACACACACACATATTGTCCTGCTTCTCTTGTTGTCACTTGCAACTCAGTCGGCTGCAAGCCAAGAACTGAGTGATTCTATTGTGTTATTGCTCTGCTGCTCTCATGTTCGGCNGCTGCATCTACACACTACTACTCTGCTTCTCTTCACTTTGCTGCTATTCATTTCTCTCATTCAACTGGTATGGTTTCAGTTTAAATTTACAGCATCTAGAACAATATGTTTCTGCTTATATCAAGATTCCTTTATTTCTCTTATGCTTCTACTTGTGGTTCTGTTGTTTGCCTTCCGATTAGCATGTCTAGTTGTCTATTTGATCTCCCTTTAGTTCAACATGCCTACTGTGTCTATGTG
>ML385672.1:130769-170822 GCA_005239525.1 Nicotiana knightiana | reverse complement strand
GTTGTCTTGTCTAACTGAAAAAGCTGACATAAAGTCGTCCTGTCAACATCATCAAATTTAAGATGAAAAATATAGCGTCGTTGGATAGTACGTTATGTATTTAGCGCGACTTACCACTACGTTATGTGTGTGTTGTCTTGTCTAACTGAAAAAGCTGACCAGCTGACATAAAGTCGTCCTGTCAACATCATCAAATTTAAGACGCAAAATATAGCGTCGTTGGATAGTACGTTATGTATTTAGCGCCACTTACCACTACGTTATGTGTGTGTTGTCTCGTGTATAAATAACGGGCTCATTCCAGTTAATTTGTATGCTCAAAATTTAATAAAAATAAATATTTCATTTAAAAGTAAGGTTTTTTTTTACTAAAAGCAAATATTTCAAGAATGGCTCAATCTCTTCGTGTACCAAAATGCAATTGTGGAAAAGCATGCATGATGCAATTTTGTTGGGCCGGTGGTGAATGTGGACGTCGCTACTGGCATTGTTTGAATCAGTTTTACAAGGATCCCAACGAACCTATGTGTGATTTTGAGGAATGGGTTGACCCCCCATGTTATCAGGAATGCTACAGAGAACAACTACATTATCTTAATAATTTGCGTACAACACAAGAGGAACGTGAAAGAGAAGGCAATAGAATTATTCCAGACTTGAGGGCTAAACTGAAGGAGGTAGGACGAGAAAAATGGAAAGCAGAATGGAATTGTGAAGCTGAAAAGGAAAAGAAAAACCAATATAAATGGGAACTTGCGGGGGTGAAGGCGAAACTTAAAGAGGTTGAAGAAGAAAAAGAACAATTGGAAGAACGATTTAAGTGGTTGGAGCGGAGAATAAATGGTAGCCGAGGTTAAACACTTACATGTATGTGTTTAGTGTATTTTTATTATGTTAGCAGCGTATGATTGTATTTGTGCTGGTGCTGTAGTATTGCTTTCCTTCTTTGTTGTGCTAAATTTTATTTTAATTGAAGTGGAAGTTAAGTTTTAGTGCTTGTGTTTTTATATGAAACTATCAAACGAAATGAGAACTAAAAAAATTAATACCCAACATCGATTAAATATTGTTGTGAAAGTATACAAAAATATTGTTTACGCCATTATACAAAAAAAAGTGAAAGAAGACCGAATCAATGTGTCCCGCAACCGGTGTGTCTCAATGTAGCCGCTGGTCTGAGGCGCATCATTCCCGCCGGCCGAGGTACGCTATCGGGATCATCATCATCAAATCGTCTCCTTATAGCCGGATGCAGCACAGGATGACATGTATCGGCGGTGCTGTCAGGTCCAGTAGAATGCTACATAATAATATAAAACTTAGTATAGAAAATTACATAACAGTTCACAACAATTTATATTGTCTTACCATCATCATCGTGTCTGGATCCTGAATATAGTCATCTGTCGTAGCATCGCATGAAGCCTTCAAAAAGAAAATTAATGACGTTAAAGGAAACAAATAAGTTATAGTCAAAACAAATTCAAATTCCATACAAATAAACGCATACCTGCGCATGTGATGTGGAGCCATAACTCAGTCGTCGCCCACTATACAAATCTCGGGTCGATCCCATGATAATTAATTGACCCGATGGGGTCATCTGCGAGGGCACTTGAGTGGGATAAATTCCATGGCTGTAAGATGGCATGTCCGTCCCATCCATGACACCTGCCATATCATCATCAACATCATCCGCAGGAGCCTCAACGCCCCCTAGTTGGGGACCACCTCCTCTCCTGCCACGACCACGTCGTCCGGAACCACCAGGGCCTCGACCGTGTGGCAGAATTACAGGTATATAATTAATAATAACAGAAAACATACCAGGGCCTCGTGTCTCCCGGCGTATGGGACGTATCGACTGTGTGGCAGATGAACTGGGTTCACGACAATAAGTCGGGTAACAGTACGGTACCATGCCATATAATTCTGAATAGAACAAAACTGGGGAGGTGGGATCAAGTCACCTCACCTGTCCCAAATACCCAACTGCTCTTCAAGCCATGCCGTAAATGTGTCGTCCACCCTGGACCGATCATCACTCTCAAAGTGTCTGGCATGCCATGTAGGCGGAGTCGGTATAGGCTGCGGCAGGCCAAACTGGTGACATACTCGCTCGGAGGCATGATGCTCAACAATATCGAGGCATACGATCGGGACAGAAGACATCCAAATCTGTCGGCCAAACCTGCAATACAGTACAGGGGGAAAGCTCCTAAAATCTCTTCTGTAGTCCCAATTTAAATATGCTATGCAGTACAGGGGAAAGCTCCCGGAATCTCGTCTGTAGTCCCAATTTAAATATGCAATGCAGTACAGGGGGAAAGCTCTCAGAATCTCGTCCGTAGTCCATATTTAAATACAAATACCGAATACAATTTTTTTTATTTAAAACAGTTCAGGAGAAATCACAGGCAAGAATATGGATAAAACTACCTAAACATGCTACACATAGTAATAACTAGGAAAAAATCAAGTAAAATAGATAGGCATGCTATTTCCTAATCTAAACTACATAGTCGATACATGAATTAGTGAAATAGGAGTGAAATGATTTAAGTCATGGAGGGAAAAATGGAGTTTTAGCAACAATGGACCGTGTACGTACTCGTCACCTCACACACACGGCGCCCAAACAACATAGAATAGTATTAAAATAGCCTAAGGGAAGTCCCCAACACAGAGTTAGGCAAGCCACTTACCTCGACTGCGCTACTCAATTCAAAACCACGCTCTTGCCACGAGTATCCGACTCCGAATGGACCAAATCTATTCAATCTGATTGCATAATGAAAATATCACTTTAAGGAATCAACATAGCTAATAAGTTCGAAGCTAATACGCAAAATTAGGAAAATCTCCCAAAAAGTCCCCCAGGCCCACATCTCGGAATCGAGTGAAAGTTACAAATTTAAAACACCCATTCACTCACGAACTCACTCGAACAAGAATCATAAAAAACCAACGACAAAATCCTATTAAATTCTCGAATTTCCTAATTGGGGAAACCTCTTCCCATTTGCATGATTTTTCACCTAAATCCCTTGATTGCATGGAAGAAATTGCTATAAATTAATGATATACAAAGGGAGTAGGGTTAGGAATTGTTACCTATGAAGCTTTTCCTCAAAACTCACTCCAAATCGCCTACACCCGAGCTCCAAATGATTTTTAGAAGATATGAAATTCAAGCCCCCGGATTTGATATAAACTTCCCAGCAAATTCCGCACCTGCGCCCCTTGGACCACACCTGCGGAAAAACCATCGCAGGTGCGAAAACCCACTAAATGGCCTGGGGCCGCACCTGCGGTAAATTTGCCGCATTTGCAGCTCCGCACCTGCGGAAACCCAACTGCACCTGCGAGGACTAGTTGGCTTGACCAAGCCCACACCTGCAAGCCCCTCGTACGCACCTGCGAAAAATCCATCACAGGTGCAAGACACCAGAATCAACAATGGTTTAGCTGTTTTCCAAGTTCAAAAATCACCCGTTGAGCATCTGAAGCATACCCGTGGCCCCCGGGACCTCCACCAAACTTACCAACCAGTACTTACCTTATCCAAACTTAGTCGAGCTTCCAAACTCTACAACTGATGCCGAAACACCTCGAAACTAGTCCGAATAACCTCAAATTTTACACACAGGCCACAAATGATACAACGGACCTACAGCCACTCTCGGAATTCCATTCCGATCCCAATATCAAAATTCCACCTATCAGCCAAAATCGCCGAAATTATAACTTTCACCATTTCAAGCTTAAATCTACTACACACCTCGAAGACACATCTAGGACACGCTCCTAACTCATAAATCACCCAAAGGGGCTAACAGAGTCGACAGAATCCCATTTCGGACCCGTCCTCCCACAGTTCAAACTATGGTCCGATTTTTGAAGCTTAAAATCACATATAAGGACTATGTGTCCAAAAACTCTCCGAATTTCTCCACTCAATGTTCCAACAAGTCCCAGAAGCAGAAATAGACATGGGTAAAATAGTGATTAGGGGATCAAGGCGCTAACTCTCAAAATGACCTACCGGGTGGTTACGCTACGGGTAGTTCCTCGGGGTATCAAGAGCAGCAGTTCCATCAGAGCGGTTGTTTCAAGTGCCGAGATCTTGGTAATATAAAGAGAGATTGACCTAGGTTTTTGAGTGGGACACCACAGTAGATTTCCCGACCGATGGCACCAGCACCGGAACCTACACCACCCGTTCAGCCAACTCGGGGTAGGGCTCAGTCAGCTAGAGGTCGCCCTAGAGGGAGAGGCTGATCAGGTGGTGCTCAGGCCCTATTCTATGCCCTACCCGCCATACCAGATGCCATTGCTTCAGATATAGTAATCAAAAGTATTATCTCAGTGTTCCACAAGGATGCCTTTGTAATATTTTATCCTGGTTCCACTTGTTCATATGTATCATCGTATTTTGCTCATTATCTGGATATGACTCGTGAGTGTCTAGTTTCATCTGTTCATTTATCTACACTGGTGGGCGATACTATTGTTGTGAACAATGTATACCGCTCGTGTGTAGTGACTGTTGGGGGATTGGAGATTAGAGTTAACCTCTTGTTACTTAGTATGGTTGATTTCGATGTGATATTGGGTATGGATTGGTTGTCCCATGTCATGTTGTTCTACATTATCATGATAAGACCATGACGTTTGTGATGCCGGGTTTCCACGGATTGAGTGGCGAGGTTCTGTAGACTATGTTCCCAGTAGAGTGATTTCATACTTGAAGGCCTAGTGGATGGTTGGGAAGGGTTGTTTATCTTATTTTTCCTTTGTGACGGATGTTAGTGCTGATGCTCCCACTATTTATTTTGTTCCTATTGTGCGGGAGTTTTCGAATGTGTTTCCTACAGACCTGTCGAGCATGTCGCCCGACAGGGATATTAATTTCGGTATTGACTTGGTGCCGGGAACTCAGCCCATTTCTATTCCACTATATCGCATGGCACCGGGAACTCAGCCCATTTCTATTCCACTATATCGCATGGAACCGGCTGAGTTGAAGTAGTTGAAGGAGCAACTTTAGGAACTCCTTGATAAGGGGTTTATTTTGCCTAGCGTGTCATTTTGTGGTGAACCGGTGTTGTTTGTGAAGAAGAAGGATGGTACTATGAGAATGTGCATTGACTATAGGCAGCTGAACAAAGTCACAATCAAGAACAAGTATCCTTTTCCGCGTATTGATGATCTGTTTGACCAGCTTCAGGGAGCGAGGGTGCTCTTCAAGATTGATTTGAGGCTTCGGTATCACCAGTTTAAGATTTGGGACTTATATATTCTAATAACAGCCTTCATGATCCACTATGGTCATTATGAGTTCATTATGATGTCTTTTGGGCTGACAAAGGCCCCAGCAGTGTTTATGCACCTAATGAATAGTGTGTTTCAGCCTTATCTTGACTCGTTTGTTATAGTGTTCATTGATGATATACCGGTGTACACTCGTAGCTAGGAGGAGCATGCCTAGGATTTGAGGATCGTATTACATCAGTTGAGGGATGAGAAGCTTTATGCTAAGTTCTCCAACTGTGAGTTTTGTCTCAGCTTAGTGTCATTCTTAGGGCATGTGGTGTTCAATGAGGGTATTCAGGTGGATCTGAAGAAGATAGAGGCGGTTCAGATTTGGCCTCAGACCATTCTCAGATTTAGAGATTCAGAGTTTTCTAGGCTTGGACGGTTATTATCATCGCTTCGTGGATGGTTTCTCGTCTATTGCATCTTCCTTGACCAAATTGACCCAAAAGGGTGCTCCTTTTAGTTGGCGGAGTGAGTGCGAGGAGAGATTTTAGAAGCTCAAGACTGCCTTGACCACATCTCTAGTTCTAGTTTTGCCTTCAGCTTCAGGTTCTTACATAGTATATTGTGATGCTTCTTGGATTGGTATTGGGTCTGTCTTAATGCGGGAGGGTAGAGTGATTGCTTATGCTTCACATCAGTTGAAGCCTCATGAGAAGAACTACCATGTTCCTAATTGCGAGTTAGCTGCCATCGTTCATGCATTAAAGATTTGGAGGCATTATCTCTACGATGTGTCTTGTGAGGTATTTATGCATCATCAGAGCCTCCAACACTTGTTCAAATAGAAGGATCTAAATTTTAGGCAACGGAGATGGTTGGAGCTGCTAAAGGACTATGATATCACCATTCTCTATCACCCCGAGAAGGCTAATATAGTGGTTGATGCCTTGAGTAGAAAGGCAGTGAGTATTGGTAGCTTTGCATTCATTCCCATTGGTGAGATACCTCTTGCAGTTGATGTTGAGACCTTGGCCAACTGGTTCGTGATATTGGATATTTCGGAGCCCAGTCTAGTTCTAGCTTTTGCGGTTTCTCGGTCTTCCTTATTTGATCGCATCAAAGAGCGCCAATATGATGATCCTCATTTACTTGTCCTCAAGGACAGGGTTCAACACAGTGAAGCCATAGATGTGACTATTGGGGATGATGGGGTATTAAGGATGTAGGGTCGGATTTGTGTGCCTAATGTGGATGGGCTATGTGAGTTGATTCTTAAGGAGGCCCACAGTTCGCGTATTTCATTCATCTGGATGCCATGAAGATGTATCAGGACTTGAGGCAGCACTATTGGTAGAGGAGAATGAAGAAGGATATAGTGTGGTTTGTAGTTCGGTGCCTTAACTGTCACTAGGTTAAGTATGACCATCAGAGACCGGGTGGATTTCATCAAAGGTTAGAGATTCAAGAGTGGAATTGGGAGCGGATCACCATGGATTTTTACAACACAGTTCTGGAGAGCAGTACAGTGAGAGTTGGGCACCCAGGTTGAGTTGAGCACAACATTTCATCCTTAGACAGAATGATAGTCCGAGCACACTGTTCAGATATTGGAAGACATGATACTTGCTTGTGTCATTGATTTTGGGGGTTCTTGGGATCGGTTTCTACCACTCGCGGAGTTTTCCTACAACATCAACTACCAGTCGAGCATCCAGATGGCTCCGTATGAGGCTTTTATGGAGACGGTGTAGATCTTCGTTGGGTTGGTTCGAGCTAGGGGAGGTTAGGCTTTTTGGTACATTGGAAAAGGTTAAACTAATTTAGGAATGGCTTCGCATGACGCAGTCCAGATAGAAGAGTTATTCCGACGGGAAGGTCCGTGATGTTGCTTACATGGTTGGGAAGAAGGTCCTGCTGATGGTTTCACCCATGAAGGGTGTTATGAGGTTCGGAAAGAAAGAGAAGCTAAGCCTTCGGTACATTGGGCCGTTTAAGGTGCTTCGGAGGATTCGGGAGGTGGCTTACGAGCTTGCCTTACCACCTAGTTTGTCAAGTGTGCATCCAGTATTTTATGTTTCTATGCTCCGGAAGTATGTTGGAGATTTGTCTCATGTTTTGACTTTCATCACGGTTCAGTTGGATGGTGATTTAACATATGATGTGGAGCTGGTGGCCATTTTGGATCGATAGGTTCAGAAGTTGAGGTCAAAGGATATAGCTTCAGTGATGGCGCAATTGAGAGGTCAACCCGTGAAGGAGGCTACTTGGGAGACCGAGGGGGAAATGCAAAGTAGATATTGTTGAGGCCAAACACACGCAAATATACGTAGTCGTCAAGTAATAAAGTGACTAAAAGTCGTATGCCGAACCCATGAAGACTTGTGATTAACTATTAACTACATTAGACTATCCAAAGTATCTAAAAAGAATTAAACCTAGAAATACTTGATTCTAAACTAGTTAAAATAAAGAAATCAAATGAACTCTAAACATAGGAAGAACAGCTTTTTATGTTATCAATGTGAAGAAAACGATCTAGGGTTATGGGCTATCTAACAATCTTATTGTATTCTTTGATTGAATTTACTAACTAATTTATCTAGTTTATTGATTAATAGGGTTAATATTGCTCATAAGAATCTGTCGAGTACTTACTCTCCTATTCAAGTTAACCTAACGCCTATATGTCTATGGAACTAGAACTAACAAGAACATATTTATAGTTCCTGTAAATCAACCAAGCAAGGCAATTAGGTATATGTCACGCCCCAAAACCAAGGAGCGCGACCAACTCTTAACTGAGTAAACCCGACTGAGCAAGCCTGTTAGGTTCCACTCTACCCAACTTCATTAATAAATAGGATATAAATTCTATCAATCATACTTTATAAATATTTCATTAACTTCCATTTTGTTTTCATTAGCAGTTTCAATCATAGTATCCAGGATATTACAATTTTGTAGATGTGATGAAAAACATATTTTCCAAATACCAGCATTTCTAGTTTAATTCCAATACCCGACACCACCCACAATCTGTCTACGGAGCCTCTAAATACAACTGAAGAGAAATATGGAAATGCCGGCAACAAGGCTCTGGCTATACCTCAAATGAAAAGTACACGATAACCAAATGACGGGACCCCGAAATGAAGTGGGATCACCCAGTTAGCTGGAAGGAACATACCGTTATCGCTGATCACTGCCACATACTGTAGAACCACCTTCATCCATTAAAGATACAGTGCCCCCGGCAAAAGGGACATTAGTACTGTCGAATAATACTAGTATGTAAGCTAAAAATCATCTTCCAAAATAGAATAGCCATGCAAGAAGAAGGAATCCATAGAAACAATCAAGTCACAATCTATAAAATCCAGATGCACAAGTGAAACCTAACGATGGTAAACATACGGAAGTAACACACATCTCCTTAGGAAGATTAATAATGCAATAAGAAGAATTCAAGAATTCAATGAGAAACATAAGAACCATCACAACATCAGTTAAGGAATAACACAAGGTTTCAAGAGAATACTTTTTAAATTTATCTTGGCCATCACTAGTATTAACATCTCATTACTCATATCACCACTGTATTCTATACGGAGTCCGATCACGACCTGATCGGCTAGGTTGTCCCCCTTGGAGACACGTTTCCACAATACCAATTTCTGTTTCAATTTCAATTTGATTCATAACACAGCACAAAACCACCATGTGTGCGGCATGGTGTCCGATAACGGCCCGATCGGCTAGGCCGTCTTACTCAAGACCTATCTATTTTCATCAATCATCTTGTTTCTCATTGTGCACATATATTTCAAGTCTTCTAATGCTAATTGCCACAGTCATTAATTCATATCCGGCACTAGGCCGTATTTCATAAATCAATTCATTTCCTCATATTTCACATCAATATCAATTTCATCAACAAGTCGTTCGGTTCAAAACATCAAGTACAAACGAGAGCAAACACGAATCATGGGCATATAGAGACTGTCACATTCCATTGCAATTTAACATATTTTCCATAGCATCAACACTTTACCGAGTAACAACATAGCATCATGGAAATATTGGAATGCATATGGCACATAAGGTCTTACAACACAAATACGTTTGCAATGTTATTTCCTTCATCAATCAAGATTAAGGCTTACACAATTTATAGGGGAGCACCATAGAGGTTCGATTCCTAAGAAGAGGGGGTTTTAGCCATACATATCTCAAAGAGATTTTAGGAAAATTACACTTTTAGAAGTTATCTTAAATAGTTTAATCGAGCCTCGTCTCGTAATCTATTTCATATATATATTTTCTCATTTCATAGGCCTCACTAAGCACAAGTATAAATGTTATCCACACTCTATTTTTCCCAGTTTATTTAATTCATTTTCAAGTATCTTTATAGTTTACCATCGACTGAGCATACTCAATCAAGGAATCTAGTACATATACTGGCAAGTAGGATTATTGAGCACATCGAGTCTTCTTCACCTAATTAGTATCCCAGTTTTCATTAAAATTACTACTCGAGACTATGCCATTTTAATAAGTAATCCTTACTTTAAACATCTATCATTAAATATAAGGCTCGTTCAAAAGAATCATGTTTATGAGTTTTGTAGGGGATAACCCAGAACGAAGAGATTTGGTATTTGGGGCCGGTCATACTTAAACTTGCGGAAACAATATGGAATTCAATTCTGAGAGATAAAGTTTAGCCCACATACCTGGTTGAGCTTTCCTTAGGTTACTACAACGGACCAACACCTCTAGCAATAATAATTTTTAAGGAGGGAGCGATAATCAATTAATAACTAGGAAGATTATCCATGGTGCAACTCTCTTAGGAATTTCATCAATCATCTAACACGCGTAATAGACTACAAGGTCCGAAAATGAAAATTCTTTCTTCCCTCAACCAATTTTAACAAGAACTACCCTAATTAGTTCTTTAATATCACATACTACAACTTAGCCCCACATGCATGGTATTTCTAATCCCCACAATATATTTGAACCCTTAACGTCTTACATACAAGTTCCGGAGATAGGACTTACCCAGGTGGAGGACAATTTAGAGGCTGTCTTCTTTGGTGCTTGAAGGTTTGATCAAGATTTGGGTGATAATGAAGATAGGCTCCCTCTTTCTCTCTGTATATTGCTCTGAACTCTCTCTAAATTCAGTAGAAAATGACCCCAAATGAATCCCCAAAGCCTATTTATCAAAATGGGGTCAGGTTATAAAAATAGGAAAAAAAAGCCTCCAAAATCGGGTCTGCGGTCGCATAATGGACCGCAGAACAGGAATGTGGGTCGCAAAATGCATCAGCAAAACTTGTGACAAAAACTGGGCTGCACTGTTCCATTTTGTGACCATTTTTGCGGCCGCATATCAATTATGCGGACCGCATAATGATTCCGCATTCGCAGAATTGCCACGGGATAGTATTTTTCCATCCTTTTGGTGATTTGATCATAACATTGTGTAGAAATGTCCAAATGATGAACGGTTTGAAGCGTTAGAAACTAGAATCGAATACCTTTCATTTAATAGGTTTTTATCATATAAAACCTTAAATATAGTTAGATATGCTCGTTCAAAGTTGTGGCTTGTGCAAACTCATTTGGAATTTTAGCCTATTATGAAAGTTTCCAATTTGACTTAGACTTCGGCCTTTCATTGGACCCCACATTACTTATTATATGACTCATACACTTATTTACCATATCCAATGGATATATATCATTTTAATAGCATATAAAATATTATAATTAGCCTACCTGGCACCACAAAATCCTAAATTACTTGGCGAAATTTTCCAGGGCCTTACAGTATAAATCTATCCTAACCGCGAATTTGTTCCCCGACGCCCAGGTTCAAGAACTTTCTCAACTCAATCCTATAAGCAATCTAGAATTCCCTCTTTTGAGTCAATTCTAAATTCGTAGATAGTATTCAAATGGTGGTCAAGCAATCAAATAATTGGGCGCAACATTGAATAAGTAAACAAATACGATAAATCAATAAAGCAAAATCAATATCAAAAGAACAATAGTCATGAAATAACCACAACTCTAGAACGTGAATTTTAGCTCCACAGAGACATGGTAGCAAAACAAAAAATCATAGAAAGAAGCAAAAGAATTACTAAGGTTGGTGGAAAAAAATATGAAACTCGGCCTCCATGGCGGCTCTATGCTCTCCCTAGCTCAAGAGTTTGTCCAAAGTTCCAAAATAATGTTTTTACATGTATTTATACCAAGTAGGGTCGGTCCCAGACGAAAATACCTTCTCCCGCATGAAATCGGAAAATAACTCTGTAAAAATTGCACAGGCGCGCCGCATGGGGTGACCCACCATGTGTGGTGTAGTGCACTTCATCATGAACCTTGCATTTTTTAGGCAGCAGCAAAATAGGTAGCCGCAGGGCACTAAACGCAGCCCCACGCATCGCGACTGTGGGAATTTGAAAAAATGTAAAACATGAAAGTTGTAGCCCTTTTTTCCAAAGATATATTGTGGAGCCCAAACAGATTTCTGAGAGAAAAGTTATGTGCATTTTACTGGACAATACGCAGTATGCCTGCTCGATTCTTTGTTTCGTTCTTAAAGTGCACTATCATCTGTTGATCCCCGAACACGATCCCAACTTAATCCTTGGGCTTTTACTCAGACTTCAAAGCTCTAGAATAGCTTGAATTAATTCCATAACATCTACATAGATCAGAATCACTCCTACAAGGTATAAAACACATATTTAGTGTAAAACACTAGTGATTAAGCTCAAACTCAATTAAAGTGCTTTAAATTAGAGTGTAATAAGCGACTAAAATACACAATTATAGTCTATCATCAACACCCCACACTTAAACCATTGCTTTTCCTCAAGCAATCAAACTACACTTTATATAGACATGAGCTTTTCAAAGAATTCTCCTAACTCATCACACCAAGAATATTTAAAATAGCCTAAGAACAAGAGTGTAACATCTTCACCTCAATATTTGACTCACAAGTATCATGTATAATTCACAACTCACTCACTTACTCTAACATGGAGGTCAATGGCATACCTTTCCTTCATGAATCAAGTGACTTCACACAATAAAAGAGAGTAGTTCCACACACAATAAAATTTAAGAACAATTAGCATCTCAAGATAGAAAGAATTCACTCACTCTCAAAAATAACATTCATATGCCACAAAAGATTCACCATAGGCTTGCCCGTAGTGTACGACTCCACTAATCAAGCTCATTCAACCTAGGATCAAGTAGGACTTTAATTGGTTGTAATGTAGGCTGTGGGAGGGGTAGGCATAATGTCATGCCCCAAAATCGAGGGACGAGACCAGCGCCCAACCGGATGAACCTGGTCAAGTGAACTTGGATTTGCCTTTCCTATCCGACGCATTTCCCCGTGTTCATAATGTACATTTTATAAGTGAAATAGCAAAATAGAATCAAGCATGCGGTTACAACATAAATCTCTTTCTTCTTTTAACATTTTCAACATTAGATATTACCAGAACATACATACTAAGTACAACATTCCCGATACGGGACCACAATTAGGAGTAAGTACAATAACTACCCAAAATATGTTTACAACCCACATAGTATCTACGGAGCCTCTAAGAGTATGGAGAAGAATACATAGACATGTTGGTAACAAGGCCCCGTCCTCAAAAGGAATGAAATAAACAAAATGAGTCAACATGATTCACACACTGCCCCGAGAGGAAGTGAGGCTCACCAAGACTGCTGAAGAGATGAAGGAAAAAGGAACCACTAACGGCGATCAGCGCTACCTGCTACAGAACCACCTCCATCCATTTAAAAGATGTAGCGACCCCGGCAAAAGGGACGTTATTACCATTGAATATCACTAGTATGTATGAACAAACCTACTATAGATAGGATAAGCATCAACAGTCAACACAAATAGAGGCATCAGATAACACTGCACCGAGGGAAGGAAAAACACAAACAAGAGTTACCACAACCCTCATCCCGTTTTGCCATCTTTTGGTTAATGTACTTTTAATTTCATCTTGTTATTATTATTACTGATCCACCGTGTCATTTTCACTCGGAGTCCGATCTCTGCCCGATCAGCTAAGCCATCCTAGGTGAGGTCCGAATTTCAATCACATCAAATATAACCCTTGTGGATTGTTCTCACAGAGTCCAATATCTACCCGTATCGGCTAGGCTAACACTGTGGCTTGTGTACAGCACATGGAGTCCGATCTCTGCCTGATCGGCTAGGCCATCTCAACTGTAAACAGTTAGGACAATAATCATCATCAAATCATATTCATATCACAATATCAAGTCATCCATGTGTACGGCATGGAGTCCGATCCCAGCCAGACCGGATAGGCCTTCTCACACCTAGGACATTCTCCTGGTACAATTATGGGTGTTTAGTTCACTTACATCAATTTTAACCTTTTTGATCCCAACACATATTGTTCTTTGATTCGTCTTCCATATCATTAGAATCCTTTGATTCACATTTCACAACTATTCATCCTTTAATCCATATTCCATAACCATCCATTCCATTAATTCATATTTCACAACAATTCAACCTCATGTTTCGCATTTCACATCTTTACCGTCTTTTTACCCACATTTCATATCATAGCAGCTTTTAATCCATATGTCGTACCATTCTAGTCTTTCATAACGACCACACCCATCATATGCAAGGATCACACACATAGTAGAAGAAGGAATAAAATGATCACAACTCATATATTCAAGTACCACAACGATATGGTATTAGCATGGAATGACATAGAAGCAAAGATTTCCTCAATTAGGCACATAGAACACATAAATTACGTAGATATCCGACAAGAGAATCATACCCAGAAAGTGAGCACCATGGATTTATCTTATGAGGATTAGAGTTAGCCATACATACCTTGAGCTAGAATTTCTCTATAATTTCTATCCAAAATCACCGGACCTTCTAACGCCTTCAATCTAATTTACTATGTGACACATTAAAACTTAGAGTTAGTAACCTTGAACTCATTTGGGCATTTTATCAACTACTATGTGGTCCTTTAGATTAACTAACCCCCTTTTAGTGAAATATTTCCCTAGCTTACTTCCCTCTGCTAGATTATGGAAGATTATTCACATGCATGCATGGTTTCACTTTTTATTTTCAAGAACCAACCTATGTGTGTTTTATTCTTACACAAAATCTGAGAAATTAGGGAAATAAGGTGAAGACTTACCTTTTTTAGTGAAGAAGATGACAATAACTCGATAATTTCCGGGCTTGAGTGATTTTGGAAAATCGAATTGAATGATGTTGAAACCTTCTCTCTCAAGAGTCTCTTCTTCTCTATCTATTCTTGGTTAGAAAATCGTTAAAAATGAAGGGAAAAGGTGTTTTATAAAATAGGGGTTCGGGTTTTAAATTTAAAAAATAGGAGCCCCGACACAGAGATGCGGTCAGGAATGTGATCGCATTCCTGTCGCATAAATGGCCCTCAAAATGGGCCAAAAGGTGACCGGACTGCCCAGGTATGCGGTCCGCATACCTGTTATGCAATCGCATAGTGCGTCGCATAACCTCCCTCGCAAAAACCATGGGGCAAGAATGCGACAACTATGCGGCCCACATTCATGAAATGCGATCGCATTCTAGGCCGCATAGTTGTCCTCAAAATGGACAGCAAACTGTCCATGTATGCGACCATTATGCGGTCTGCATACCTGTTATGCGATCGCATAGTGCGTCGTATAATGTGCTATTTCTGGAAAATTTAATCTTTCAAGTTCTGGGACACTTTTACTCAAAATAGGACCATTTTAAGAATTTCTAACGTTATAACAGCACAGGGACCTACTCGGGCATTATTTTCGACATAGAAATTTTTTCGGGTATTTACACATAATTATTCCCAACTTTCTCTTATTTTTAAACCCTTGAGTGCTTCACATCAACTGTTCGATTTAAAAGAATCCAACGACCCTAATTTTTTCCATATCAAAATTATCCAATGGCTCTCATCCCGTCTCTCATTTTAGCTAGAGAAATACCCCTAACCCTAATTATTTCCCCCATGAACGACCACCTCTCTTTCCCCTTAGCCTCTATTTTCTCTAAACTCACAGACCTCCATCAGTCCTAAAACCTTGCACAAATTCGTTCAAAGTCACTCTAAATAGCAAAAACATCCCTATTGTCTCATCCAACCGAGAATCCCACTAGGTTTTTCCCATTCCATCACCACAATTTGAACCACAAATCCCCGAAACCCTAGATGAAAAAATGCAAACTTAAATATCATCATTCATTCGCCTGTTTGTTCAAATCAACGCATGGAGGCTATGAATCTTGACGAGCGCAAAACATACACTTAAATATGATGGCTAGTCGAATATAGTAAATTTTAATAACATATCCACAGGGATTGGAGTTAAACAGTATTTTCGTAGTTTATAGCTGATTCCTATCCAAGATGATCAACAATTGAGATTTAGGTGATTAAAACTAAATTTAATTAAGAGTCTAAGCTATCGACTAATGACAATCGATGGAAGTAATAAGCAAAGAAGGATATCAATTGGGAGAAGATAGGGTTGATAGGATAGGTGCAAGACAAATGTTTGGGATTTACCTCTAGATGATTTACTTCTATTGTTCAAGTGAGTCTCTCGAATTCACTTGGTTATTTGTTCAATTGCTTAGTAGAAACTCCTCTCTCGATTATGGCTCAACCTCAAAAGATTAACCAATTTTAAGTACGTGAAGATATGCAAGAATTCGTAGTGGATTGGTCTTCCGGAGAACCTCTCTCGATTATCCTCCTAACTAGGTTTAATCAACAATTCAACTAGCCTTTTCTGATTACTAAGAAGAATTAATGACTTCAACCAACAAAATATATGCAAAGATATCACAAGTTATGCCTCTCTCGATTACATGAACAAGTGAATACAGATTCAGCTGTTAAAACATCCAAAACAATTCAATGCATAAAACATAGAGTTAATATCCACAAACAAATATCATTACACCAAATCCATCAAACCCTAAACAAAACTACTCCATGGATATGGAGTAATTCATCATAAATATGTTTAAGTTAAAGGAAAACATAAAACGATCCAAACTCTTGCCTTGGGTGAGGATTGAATGATGAAATCCTTTCGCTTTTGCTTCTCCACCTCCTCCTTAGCTTTCTTAGGTCTTAGATGTGTCAAAAGTCCCAAAAATAGTATTTTTCATTGTATATATACCAAGTAGGGTCAGGCCCAAACGAAAACACATTTTGTCAAAAGTCCCAAAAACACATTGTATATATACCAAGTAGGGTCTTAGTGAAAATTTCTCAGAGTACATATTTTGCTTTACTTTTGACATCTAGACTTGGTCCTCGACCCCCAAACACGATCCCGACTTAATCGCTTCGGCTTTTAATCAGAATTCAAAGCTCCAAATAAAACAAATTCATTCCATAACATCTACATAGCTCGAAATCACTTCTACAAGGCATAAAACATACAATTAGTGAAAAAACTAGCAATTAAAGCTCAAACTAAATTATAACCTATCATCAACACCCCACACTTAAACCATTGGTTGTCCTCGAGCAATCAAACTACACTTTATATAGACACGACCTTTTTAAACAATTCTCCTAACTCATCACACCAAGAATATTTAAAATAAACTAAGAACAAGAGTGTAACATCTTCACCTCAAGATTTGACTCACAAGTACCACACATTATTCACAACTCACTCATTTACTCTAACATAGAGGTCAATGACATTACCTTTCCTTCATGAATCAAGTTCCCTCACACACAACAAAAGAGATTAGTTCCACACACAATACAATTTAGGAACAATTAGGAACTCAAGATAGAAAGAATTCACTCACTCTCATAAATAACATTCATGTGCCATAAAAGATGCCCCATATGCTTTCCCGTAGTGTGTACTTGCACGACCCCAAATCCTAACCGGCCGTGATGGCGCCTATCATGGAACTAGGCTAGCTAACCATTTCAGACTATCAATATAAATATCATAATTTTAGCAGATTTTAAAATAGCAGAATGAGATGAAACAAATACACATTTCCCCAAAACATGGAGTCAACTCTCATGAGCATCTAAGACTGAAAATTTAATGTACAACATAGTGACTTGCTACAGCAAAAGTCTGAGGTACAAAAGACCAAAAGAAACTATGATCTGAGGGAAGGAAAGGAGGTGAGCTGGGGACGCTGAGCAACTACCTCAATCCTTGAACAACACCAAGCTCGTCCGGAAATCAACTAGTGAGATGGTCCGTTACCTGGATCTGCACACAGAGGTGCAGGGAGTAACTTAAGTACGCCAACTCAGTATGTAATCAATGTAACTAAAAACTTGAGTGTAGTGACAAGCATTTAAATCATGTAAATCCATATAATGAATAACAGTGGAAATGAATAAATCAAGTCAGGAAGTCTACAATTCCGAATATTTCATAAAACTCTGATTTCCATTTAAAAAAATATCGTATAAAAACATTTATCCAACATTTATTATCAGAGGCTTAGTGTAAAGAAGAGTGATAACGGCATTTTCATAAAATATAAGCCCCTCGGTCACAACATCACTCACAATAAAGCTTCTCGGGCAAGCCTCTCAGTCACTCGTGAGTCCACTACCAGTATCTCATGCTCTCACTTAAGAATCGTACTCACCAAGTACCATGAACACACACAACTGCTATGGAGGGCAGCCCGCTCCACTACACACACACACACACACACACACATACATATATATATATATATATATATATATATATATATATATATATATATATATATATATATATATATAATGATGCATCTTGCAGCACGATCCATATATAACATACGCTGTGGCATGCAACTCGATCCATATAATGGTCGACTGCGCTCACTGAGGGTGTACAGACTCTTGGAGGGGCTGCTTCAGCCCAGCGATATATCTGTTGCAGCGTGCAGCCCGATCCAATATGTATATTATTTCGGCGTGAAACCCGATCCATATATACATCATATATTGCTGCTTCGTGCAGCCCAATCAATATATATAGATATAGAATCTATAAATCTAGATATAGAATCTATATATATGTAATATATAACATATATATTGTTGCGGCTTGCATCCCGTCCCATAACTACCCTCACATACTCGGTGCTCGGCCTAACACATATATACTGTTGTGGCGTGCAACCCAATCCATAGTTATCCTCACATACTCGGCTCTCGGCCTGACTCAGTCACCCTTACAAGCAACTTGGGAAATTCATCTCAACACACGGGACTCAACCCAAAATACTTTTCAGAGTTTTCAAAGCGGTGTGATAACAGTGAAAATAACAACAATTAGAAAACATGACCGAGTTAACAATTGTTCTTATAGGATAGTGGTAGAATTGTGTAAAAGTACCCCCTGAGGGTCTAAACAGGTCAGCACAAGGCCCCAAACATGGCTCACAACCCATAAATAAGTATAAACTTCTGAAAGACAGAATGTCGTAAGGTTTCAAATCGAATACGCGGCTTAATAGTCGCTATGGGACAGACCAAGACACAACCCCTATCGGTGCACGCCCCCACGCTCGTCACCTAGCATGTGTGCCACCTCATTTATCAACACAATATCAAATAACAGGGTGTCATACCCTCAGGTTTAGAGTTACAATCGTTACTGACCTCAAAAAAGCTACTCTGCGATGCGCTTGCCCCTCGAATTAGCTCTCAAATGCTTCGAATCTAACCATAATCAGATTAACATCATCAATATACGCTAACAGAAAAAAACTCAATCGAAAGATATAAATTTTAACACAACTCGAAATACGGCAAAAATGGATCCCCGGGCCCACTTCTCGGAATTCAATAAAATTTACATCACTAGAATCCTTATCCTCCCACGATTCTATACATACCAAAAACTCCACAATCGGACCATAATTGCCCACTCAAATCACCAAAAGAATTAACAAATTTCCTCCCCATTTTCCCCAACTTTTCCCACTTTAATTCTTCAAATTACAAGCCTAATCCGTACAAAATAGCATAGAAATGAGTTTCATAATCCGGGAAGTTACCTCCACTGAAGACCTTCGAATTCCCCCTTCAATTTTCCCTTAAACAAGCTTAACCCGCATGCAACAATGGAAGAAATGACAAAATATTCGCGGAGGCACCTTTTTATATTGTTCTGCCCAGTTAATCTGCACCTGCGGAAAATTCCTCGCACCTGCGGTCCCAGGTGCGCTCCTGCAAAATCCCACTAACAGTACAATTCTCGCACCTGCGATCCCTTTTCCGCACCTGCGGCTTCGCAGGTGCGGCCCATGCTTCGCACCTGTGGATTCCTCCTGCCTAGCCTCTTTTCCCACCTGCGGCTCCCCATCCGCAGGTGCGGCCACACCAGTAAATTCACACCAGCAACTATATGCTGCTAATTTCCTAAGTGCAAACCCCCGCTAACCATCCGAAATCAATCCCGAGCCCCTCGGGGCCCCAACCAAACATACCAACACACCCCATAGCATCATTCAAACTTAGTCGAGCCTTCGAAACACCAAAAACAACACAAAAACATCAAATTCAAACCTATGAACTTTAAAACTTCTAAATTTTTCCAATAATGCTGAAACCAACCAAAACACATCTGATTGACTTGAAAATTTGCACGCATATCAAAAATGACATTACGAATCTGCTCCAACTGGCGGAATTCCATTTTGACCCCTATAGCCTATTTTCCGTTGCCGACCTGAAATCGCCAAAAACTAACTTTCGCCAATTCAAGCCTAATTCTACACCGAACATCAAAACTTCATTCCGAACACACTACTAAGTTCCAAATCACCTAACGAAGCTATCCGAACCATAAAATCCGCATTCCGAGGTCGTTTACCAATAATTCAACTCCTAGTTTGGCTTTTCAACTATTAAGCTACTTTTAAAGGCTAAGTGCCTCTGTTCTCACCACGACCACTCCGAACCCAAACCATTCGACCCAACTCAACATAAACAGACTAAGCAGTATATGATAAAGCAGAAATGGGTGAAACGGGGCTAATCTCACGAAATGACCGGTCGGGTCATTACAGTACTATTCAACTAATCGAGTTGATTCAACCTAGGATCAAGTAGGACTTTAATTGGTTGTAATGTAGGCTACAAGAGAGGTAGGATAAATTTAGCTACAGTAGTGACTGAACCTCCCTTAGCACTTTAATACATACACTTTTACTTTTAAAACACCATACTTACGTCAAACTATAACTCCATCTTCAAATCAATGTATATTAACTCCATACTTCTTTAAGCACAATTACATCAAGAGTCACCACTATAAAGGAATATTTTCACAACAATACAGCTATTTTTTCTTTCTTTCTTTTTCAATTCAAGTGGCTCTTACTTTTTTCAAAACAATGCACCTTTCTCCTTATTTCATTAGTTCCACTCAAAAGCCAACCTACCTCCACTTTAACTTCTACAATGTTTATATAAATTCAAGTGCTCGTGAGAGGTGAAAAGGTTCAAATACATGGTTAATTCAAACAAATGGGTAAGGCTTGTAATGTGGTTCCCAATGAAACAGGATTACAGGCTCAAAGGGGTTAACTAAGATACATTCAATTAGGTGGGTCACAGGCATATATTGGCTCAACAAAGAAATGCCTATATCACTTGTTAGACTGAATAAGACTACTATTTCGCTTTGCACAGACATGGGGAAAGTTATAGACATCAAATGCAATGCACAGAATAACACAAAAACCTCACACACACATGGCACATAACTCACTCAGGATTGGACTCATCAAGATACTCTAGTCAAAGCAGTTAAGCAAAATTAAGATCATACAATTTAAGCAGTTAAGCAAGCGGTCATGACTTCTTATACTTCAGAGAAGTTAGCTCATATCTACATCAGAAAGATTGTCTACTTGCATTGTGTTCCTGTTTCTATCATCTTGGATCGGGGCACTCAGTTTACATCGCACATTTAGAGACGCGTTCAGCATGATTTCGGAATGTAGGTTGATTTGAGAACAACATTTCACTCTCAGACGGATGGATAGTTCGAGCGAACCATTCAGATTTTGAGTGATAATTTGACAGCCGTTGGGAATAGTTAATTCTAAGTAATTTAATTATAAAAGGGGTCAAAAACATAAATAGGCTAAAATTGCAATTATTTAATTTTAATATATGTGGCTATATTTTCAATTTCCATCTAGCTAATATGGCCCAAAGCACAAGACATGGGCGTTATGACCCAGTCTTGCAACCCCCATCCCTATCCTAGTTGGCAATCCATGCCATTCCTTTTCAATCAATCACCACATGCCACGTTACCCCCTCTCCAAGCACTCACATAAGCAAAAGAAGCAATCTGGACCATTTATTATAACCATCAACGGTCCATAATTAATCAAACTTTTCTCTTATTTTTAAATCCTTCAGTGCTTCACATCAACCATTGGATTTAAAAGGATCCAACGACCCTCATTTTTTCCATATCAAACCTTTTATTTTTTTTAACCTTTGAAAATTTGGATCCGTTGATCAAAATGATCCAACGGCTCCCATCCCGTCTCTCATTTTAACTAGAGAAAGACCCCCAACCCTAATCATTTCCCCCATGAACGACCGCCTCTCTTTCCCCTTCCTCTCCATTTTCTCCCAACTCAAAAACCTCCATCAGTCCTCAAACCTTGCAAAAAATTTTTCAAGGTCACTCAAATTAGCCAAAAAACATCCCTATTGTCTCATCCAACCGAGAATCCTATTAGGGTTTTCTCTTTCCATCATCACAAACCTCAATCACACATGGCACATAACTCACTCACCATTGGACTCATCAAGACATTCTAGTCAAAGCCGTTAAGCAAAGTTAAGATCATAAAATTTAAGTTACTTATACAAGAGTGAGCCTAAGTGTCACAACCAAAGTACTCACTATTCTCAAGGCATAAAATAGTCAAGAGATACTGCCTCAATTTAATTCATAGTTTAAGGGTCGGGGGCATGATTTGCCACTCCCGCCTTTACTAATTCTTTACCAAATTTTCCAAACTAAAGGTATCATTCTACCTAGAGGATTGCCTAAGATGATATTAATTAGCCTAAAGGACAGCATATTTTGTGCTACGACCACATTTAGCCCTAAATTATTTCAACTCTTTTTGGCCAATCCTAATTTGGCTACTGAACAAGAAGGGATTTGTGTAATTTGAACTAAACACTACTAGATACAGGTATAAACAGAAACATTGCACTCTGCATGATAATTAGGAGAAAATTTGCACATTTAATGTTGTTTTCCAGTTACTAGAGGGACATTGTTTGGAAACTCATACTCATATGTATCAAGGATTCACCAGATTAAGCACAAGTAAATCATGGGATTTTTTAGGGAGCAGGTTATCAAAAATGAAATTTAAAGTTTTGGACAGATTAGTCTTAAAACCAAGATCATACCACTTCTAAATGCTTTTGAATTTGTAATCTAGAACTACTTTGTGGTTTCTTTTTAAGGAAGTATGTAGCGCGAACAGCTTTAGAGAATAAATCTGATCATATTAAGGGATTCAGATTCTTTTCCCTAGGAGCCTTTTGATTACCCACTTTTTATCTGTAGGGGGTTATTTCCAGCACCTTAGGCTACTGTTTATGCACTACTAAGGGGTGAGTTTGACTATTCAGAAGTCAGGCTCATCTACCCTAGTGTCAACTATCTAGATACTTGCTTGTTGAATCTCTTCAATGACCAAAGAGACCCAATCAAAAGCATATTTTCCTGCAATCTTATGGAGAAAATCTGACCATAGAAGAGGTCAGATTCAACATCCAAGTGCAGATTATTCCACTAATGGACTAACACAAAACTGATATCCAATGATACTCAATGCATTTTAACTAACTTAAAATATAAACAGAATAATTCTAAGGATTTATATATTACACACACAACATATATTCATATTCCTTAACATCATATCAACTAAATATTACATCAGATTTATAGACCAAGAACAAAGAAGAAGATTCAGCTTGACATAATCTAAAAAAAACATAGCAAGAATCAAACATTTCAGCATCAAACTAACAACAAATTCTGAGTATAACAATTCCATTTAAAGTTCATTGTTACATACCTCTTTCGAAGAGAAAATAATCAAAAGAAACCTGACCAAATAAAGGTCAGGCAGAGATGGAATCAGCAAGAAGAAGAAAAACCCAGCAGCAACAAACAACAAACCCAAAACCAAACAGCCCCAGCAGGAAATTAACCCAGGAGTTTCGAGTATAGACACTTAAAATTCTCAGAATCAGGATACCCAGGAAGAACAAGAAGCTGAGAACCAAAATAATACCCTGATGGATTTTTGTTCTACGGAAGTAGTCAGATTTTCCTTGTTTTCTACTGATGTTTTGGTAATTTTGTTTGTGAGCAGCAGCTGCTATCTTTTTTTATGTCCTAGAGTGTAGGGATTCTTTTCTATTTATAGAGTAACTTAGGGTGGTATCAAAATGACATATTTTACCCTAAAGGATCAGATTATTCTCTCATTCAGACAGTTGTCCGTCCTTTTTCAGGCCCAAAGGGGACAGTTGTACAGTGCTAGGACCTTCTAGATGTCCTGTCTTTTGTAAATTTCTGATTTTACCCCCTAGGAAATTGATTATTTCATCTATACCCTGAGGATTTTACATTAATCTGATCCTAGAATTCCTCTTAGGACTTTCTAGAACTAGCTAGATGATTCTAATGGTCTTAGTGTCCATGACTAGCTATTAAAAACAAATTATAGAAATTAATCAATAAAACAGAGGAGGGCAGTTTGTTTAGGTCAATTGAATGTGTCAATCCAACCTAAGAGTTGAAATTATGTTAGCCTATGATTAATTGGAAGTCAGTACCTAATTGTGGCTAAATATCATTTTAAATCAACCTGAAGAATACATGAGCCAACCATTGGTGATTAACACACATAGAGGCTGTCATACTGTTTTTTTACAAGAAGAAGCAATAACATCAATTAACACATAAATTCATGGATCTAACAATTTGAGTAAACAACTAATCACTCATGCTCTCTTCTTATAGGAATCCATTAATAAACCCATATAGATATCTTAATGATTTAGCTTAGGCGAAAAAAAGTAAAGAAGGGGAATCTGCAAACCTAATACTAACTTAGTTACACAAACAAACTCGTAACATTATTTAGGAAGGAATTAGCAGAATCAATTAATCAAGACGGATCAATGGAAAAAAGAACATATATATGAAGCAGTGATATAAGCCTAGGCTAAGAACATGATTATCACAGAGCCCTAGTTACTAAAACATGAATATTCCTTTGGAGCTTGAATTAATCGAGAAGAAATATGAGCAGGTAGGAGAAAATAATTGAAGAAAACATAAATCTAGGCATAAACAGTGATGCAATGAAATAAAAAAAAGAAACAATGATTAAACAATGACATATTCATGATTTACATAATAAAAAAAATGAGAAACAAATAGAAAGGAAGGGGGGGGGGGTACCCGTGAGAGTGGTTTGGATGAACTCCAGCGACTTTTCGGAGTTTGGCCAGACTCCGGCGACCTCCAAAAGTAACTCCCACTCGCATGAATCGACGGCTCTTTTCAAGAGCCATCGACTCATGTGAGTTTGAGTCACAGAGTCGAAGCGGAATTGCACTCACAAGGATTTAGGGTTTCTGCGTTCTCAGATTTAAAATCGGGAGATTGTGAGTGATTTTTTTAAAGAAACCAATGGCAGGACGGGGTTGAGGGGAAAGAGAAGGTTGTAGGGTGAATTTTTTGCATCGATTGGTGAAGATTCGTCGCCGGTAGGCTATTAATGGCCGGCGGAGGCGGTGAGTGTTTGAGGGCGGCTAGGGTTTGGTCTAGGGAGAGAGACGAGAAAGTGGGGGGTTGTCCTGGGGGGTAGGGGTCCGTTCGGACACTTATATAGTTTAGAGGGGGGAGTTCGGGAGCCGTTGGATCAAATCGATCCAATGGCTAGGATTGGAGGGTACAAAACGGGGTTGTTTGATTTATGGCTGGGGCAGGCCGGGTTTAAGGATTTGGGCCTGGGTATTAGGGGAGGGATTTGGGTTTAGGGAGATGGCCCAACCAATTTTAGCCCTCTTTTAGCAAACCATAGGTTAATTAAAACTAAATCCATCAATTAAAATTTTGAAAAATATATTAATTAGGTCCAACCTAGTTTATCTAATTATAATTTAACTAATGAGTGAATCAAAAAGTGAAACCATGAATTTAGTACCCAGAATTATTTAAAGAACAAATTTTGTAATTTTCTTAGTAAAAAATTATTAAATTATGCAACTAATTATCAAGAACCTAATTATGCCAAATAATAAAGATTTTAAAACGTTTTTTGTTATTATTTTATATGTTATAAATTTTAAAAGATGAATTGTGATCATACAATGCAAATAATTCACAAAAAGACACTGAAATTCAACAAAAATCCATTAATTTACTTATCCAATTTTGTAGGAGTATTTAGTAGGTAAAAATTACATGCTCACAGCTGCCCCTCTTTTCTCGGAAACACGAAGAGTTTTCGGGCAAAGACAAAGTGAGCAGTTATGAACAACTTATACTTGTTCAAATACTCCATATAAAGCATTTTTTCTTAAAAAAGTTTGACCGAACCCTGCTTCAAAGATTTCTTACATATCCTTGGCTATAAAGGAATCAGGTCAGTGTAGTTCTGGAAGTTTTGGTAGCTGGGACTATCGGGTAACTGTGATTTCACTGTGGTTGCTGCTGTTACTGCTGCTGATCCCCTTATTACACCAAAGCAATAAAACGAAATACTAACTAAACCTATCAACTGCTAGTTACAAGATTCCTATTTAAAACTTGGTCTTGAGTCTTGATCTTTTGGCTGACTCTGACATGGATCTTGATGCTTGTTAGCCGCAAGTGCTGGTTTCGTCTTATCGTTCCTCGGATCAAGGTAGGATATATTGGACGGATGGCTTCAATCTCGCTCTAAATAGTCTATATCTTCCATGTTTCTGTGCTTTTGGATTCAATCTTCTCTTTCTTCTTTTGTTTTATTATTTTTGGAGCGAAACTTCTTATTTTGGTCGTCTCGAGTTCCAATGTCCTAAAATTATAATCTGCACGAAAATCAAAACAAATGAATGAAAATATCTTCCCCAGTTTTCAATAGGAAAATTTCGTGAGTTATTGTAAGGAAATTCTATATTATTTTGTTATTAAAAGCGGTGAAAAGTCGGGAGCAGTGCATTCGGAGTTATTGCAGACTAGGGAGTGGATACCCTAAATCTCATAGCAAAATCCACTGGGGTGGAAAAATAAAATCAGCTAGGGACTGTATACCCTATGCTGGAAAAGAAAAGCACCAATCAGGGAGTGTATACCCTTAATTGAAAAAGCAAAATATCAATTAGGAAGTGTATACCCTTAATTGGCGTCGACTAAGGAGCGTGTGCACCCAATTCGGGAAAAGAAAATCAATTAGGGAGTGTATATCCTTAATTAGAAAAGAAAATAAATTAGGTAGTGTATACCCTTAATTGGAAAAGAAAAGCATCAATTAGGGAGTGTATACCCTTAATTGGAAAAGTAAAACATCAATTAGGGAGTGTATACCCTTAATTGGAAAAGCATGACATCAATTAGGGAGTGTATACCCTTAATTGGAAAAGAAAGCATCAATTAGGGAGTGTATACCCTTAATTGGAAAAACATGACATCAATTAGAGAGTGTATACCCTTAATTGGAAAAAGCAAAGCATCAATTAGGGAGTGTATACCCTTAATTGGAAAAGAAAAGCATCAATTAGGGAGTTTATACCCTTAATTGGAAAAGCATGACATCAATTAGGGAGTGTATACCCTAAATTGGAAAAGTAAAACATCAATTGGGGAGTGTATACACTTAATTGGCATCGACTAAGGAGCGTGTGCACCCATGTCGGAAAAAAAAAATCAATTAGGGAGTGTATACCCTTAATTCAAAAAGCAAAGCATCAATTAGGGAGTGTATACCCTTAATTGGAAAATAAAAGTATCAATTAGGGAGTGTATACCCTTAATTGTAAAAGTGAGACATCAATTAAGGAGTGTATACCCTTAATTCGAAAAGCAAAACATCAATTATGGAGTGTATACCCTTAATTGGCATTGACTAAGGAGCGTGTGCACCCATATTGGGAAAAGAAAATCAATTAGGGAGTGTATTTCCTTAATTGGAAAAGCATCAATATGGGAGTGTATACCCTTGATTGGAAAAGAAAACACCAACCATGGAGTGTATACCCTTGACTGGAAAAGAAAGCATCAACCAGGGAGTGTATACCCTTGATTGGCATCGACTACAGGAGTGTATACCCTGCGTCGGGAAAAGAAAGCATCAATACCCTTGACTGGAAAAGGAAGCATCAACCAGGGAGTGTATACCCTTGATTGGAAAAGAAAACATCAACCAGGGAGTGTATACCCTTGATTGGCATCGACTACGGGAGTGTATACCCTGCGTCGGAAAAACAAAACATCAACCAGAGAGTGTGTACCCTTGATTGGAAAATGAAGCATCAACCAGGGAGTGTATACCCTTTATTGGAAAAGAAAACATCAACCAGGGAGTGTATACCCTTGATTGGAAAAGAAAACATCAACCAGGGAGTGTATACCCTTGATTGGCATCGACTATGCGAGTGTATACCCTGTGTCGGAAAGGAAAGCATCAACCAGGGAGTGTATTCCCTTGATTGGGAAAGAAAACATCAACCACGGAGTGTATACCCTTGATTGGCATCGAGAACATCAACCAGGGAGTGTATACCCTTAATTGGCATCGACTACGGGAGTGTATACCCTACGTTGGGAAGAGAAAGCATCAACCAGGGAGTGTATACCCTTGATTGGAAAAGAAAACATCAACCAGGGAGTGTATACCCTTGATTGGAAAAGAAAACATCAACCAGGGAGTGTATAGCCTTGATTGGAAAAGAAAACATCAACCAGGGAGTGTATACCCTTGATTGGCATCGACTACGCGAGTGTATACCCTGCGTCGGAAAGGAAAGCATCAACCAGGGAGTGTATACCCTTGATTGGAAAAGAAAACATCAACCAGGGAGTGTATACCCTTAATTGGTATCGAGAACATTAACCAGGGAGTGTATACCCTTAATTGGCATCGACTACGGGAGTGTATACCCTACGTCGGGAAGAGAAAGCATCAACCAGGGAGTGTATACCCTTGATTGGAAAAGAAAACATCAACCAGGGAGTGTATACCCTTGATTGGCATCGACTGCGGGAGTGTATACCCTGCATCGGGAAAAAGTGTAATTGGGGATTGGAGGCCCCCCTACTACTATGAGTTATTTTCAACTTCAATTCTTCTCTCTTCTTCTTCTTTTTTTTTTTTAAATTTTTTTTTATACATGCGGAAAATGATTTCTTGGAGAAAACTCCCTTTCTTTGGAGTCAATGTTGTAGAGCTCCTTATAGCCCTTGCACAATTTCTTTTGGTTGCACCTGCTTGTTGCATGGTTGCATTCGAGTTGCACCTGTTTCCTTCGAACAAAGAACAATTCGTTAGTTTGAAACGGTAGTTGTTTTTACGGCCTTGATTTTCAACTGCTTGACCTCAGTTCTTTTGATGAACACCTCAAACACTTGCTTGTTTGTTGGGGATTGGGTTTCATCTCTAATCCCAGGGACCTTGTCTTTTTGGATGGCAATTGGTCACGTGGGATCCAGTATCCTGGCTTTGTTTTGCCTTTGTAGGCTTTTCACTTGCCTTTTTTTTTGGATTTCCAGAGTATCAGGGGGGAGTTTTGGCTCCTCAAATTCTGCTGCGACGGTTAGTCGTGTGGGACTTAACCTTTCCAACTTTATTCTGCCTTTATTAGCTTTTCACTTCTGACTTTTCTTCCAATTGTAACTTTAAGTCATTTGGAATACTTCGGCTTTTCAATCCTAGCGAATATGGTTAACCACGCGGGGCTCAACCTTTCAACTTCATTCGCCTTTATAGGCACTTCAATTTGATTTTCTCCTTTCAAGGTTTTGAGTTTGAATCATCGGCCATTGTGGCCAGTCGGGATCGACTCGATGCCCCTAACGAGGCTGGGTGCCTTTTGCATATTGGCCCGCGTCAAATGAGAGCCCTGTAAATCAGTCTTGCCATCTTTCTTTGCCTTAGTTTCGGGACAGAGTTAGACCGAAAGGGACTCAAAAGAAAAATAAACGACAGAATGGACAACGAATTTAAACAAAAGGCGTCCCTTTCGGGGAAAGGAAAAAGGACTTATCTGGAATGCATGTGGACTTCAATGAACATGACATGCCCTTTGGACTAGATGCCTGATCCGTGTAAACCGTCCGACTCTCAGAAATTCATCACAACTATTACCTCGAGATTGAGAAACCTTGCCGTGGACCGTGTCCATGCCAGTGACCCATTATCTTTTTCGATCAGTGGAGCCTTTTTGCGGGTTATCACCAACTAACCTCTCTCATTTATCTTCTCACCATCACCCTGCAGTGCTCTTTGCGATTTTTCACTAACAAGACTCTCTCATTTTTAATTTCTCTGCTTACCGTCGCCTCACGGTGCCCGTGTGGGTTTTCACCGATAAGACTCCCTCATTTTTTTTATCTTATTTGCTTGCACCAGATTCGACACTGTATCCTCCAACTTTAACCATGTTTACCGATTGATCGGAAGGACTTGAACAGGGTTTTGGTGAGAAAAATTTGTATTGAATTACAAATTTGGAACCTTTTCGGCGAAATTATTACCAAACATATTATAACATCTGCCCCAGCTTGAACTCTTGGGGAAATGTGGATTTTTATTTTGGTGTGACTGAACCCCAGGGAGAGGCTGCTTACGTATCCTTTCAGAATCAAGTTGAACGTAGTTCAGGGCACTTTTGTTTTTTTTTTTGTTGTTTTTGATGATTTTTTTTCTGTTTTTTTCTCTTTTTCTTTTTTTTCATTTCATCATTTTTGTTTTTTTTTTCAACACTCTTTTTATTGTTTTCCAATAACACTTTCAGGTTCCAAAGAGGGTAATCAAAGAAGAGTAACCGGCTCAAAGGGTTTGCAAAAAGGTTAATGGTGTTTGGGTAGCTAGAATGAAAGCTTTCGTCATCCCAACCGGAGACATTTGAAAATATATGTGGAGGATCAAACATAGTACCTTTTGACCGCATCTGTATTGACAGTCATTTCGGGTCATTTCGTTCGATGTCCCCCAGGTATAACGCTTCTTTTGGTAGCAATTTCCTTATGATGTCTGGACCTTTCCAGTTTGAGGCGAATTTTCTTTTCGCTTCTTCGTGGTGCGGGAGGATACTTCTTAAAACGAGTTGCCCTACTTCGAAGCTCCTAGGTCACACTTTCTTGTTGTAAGCGCGAGCCATTCTTTGCTGGTATAATTGTCCGTGGCACACTGCGGCCATTCTTTTCTCATCAATCAGAGTTAATTGCTCCAGTCGGGTCTTGACCCACTCATTGTCCTCAATTTCTGCTTCGACGATAATCCGAAGGGAAGGAATTTAGACTTCTGCGGGTATTATGGCTTCAGTTCCATAAACCAATAGGTATGGGATAGCTCCAACCGATGTGCGCACGATCGTGCGATATCCTAACAATGCAAAAGGTAGCTTTTCATGTCGTTTCCTGGATGTTTGAATCATTTTCCGGAGGATTTCTTGATGTTTTTGTTTGTTTCTTCAACGGTGCCATTAGCTTTGGGCCGGTAAGGGGTCGAGTTGCAGTGTGTTATTTGGAACTGTTCACATACCTCCCTCATCAAGTTACTGTTTAGATCCGCGGCATTGTCGGTAATGATAGTTTTTGGGATACCAAAATGACAGATGATATTAGCATGCACAAAATCCACCACCACTTTCTTAGTGACAGCTTTGAACGTGACGACCTCGACCCATTTTGTGAAGTAGTCGATGGCAACCAAAATGAATATGTGCCTGTTTGAGCCCCTTGGCTCGATTGGCCCAATGACATCCATTCCCCAAGCAACAAATGGCAAGGGTGCCGACATAGGATGCAATTCTGATGCTGGTGCATGGATTAGGTCGCCATGAATGGACCTCGCCCATGATCCTTTCGGCTTCTTTGGTGTCTACACATCTTAACAGATTTAGATCGGGAGTCCGTTTATACAGTACTTCCCCACTTAGGAAGAAACTGTTGGCGAGCCTTCGTATGGTTCTCTTTTAGTCTCTGTTGGCCTGCTCGGGATATTCTCTTGTCTTCAAAAATCTTTTAATATCATGATACCATGGTTGGACATCAGGTTCTACTTCGACTGTGTTGCAATAACCATGTCTTTCCTTGATTTGGATCTCCAATGGGTCTATGTGAACATTACCCGGATAGGGAAGCATTGCAGCTAGGGTGACCAGCGCATCAGCTACTTCATTGTGGCACCGAGGAATATATCTGAACTCGACGACTTTAAATCTCTTACTAAGATTACCACATGCTGTCTGTAGGGAAGAAGTTTAACATCCCGAGTTTCCCACTCTCCCTGAGCCTGCTTAATGATCAAATCGGAGTCCCCCATGATCAACAACTCTTCTACATCCATGTCAATGTCCATGTTCATGCCCATTAACAAGCTTCAAACACAGCAGTATTGTTTGTGCAGAAGAAACGGAGGCGGGCCGTGGAAGTGTAGTGTTGTCCTGTGGGTGAAATCAAGATCGCCCATATCCCAATACCTTTCGCATTGGCTGCTCTGTCGAAGAGAAATTTCCAGGTGTCAGCGACTTCCGAGATTATTTCGACGGAGTTGATTTCTTCATCCGAAAAATAAGTGCTCAAGGGTTGGTATTCATCATCAATCGGATTTTCAGCTAGATGATCGACCAATGCTTGAGCTTTCATAGTTGTTCAAGTGACATAGACAATATCAAATTCTGTGAGCAAAATTTTCCATTTTGCTAATCTCCCAATGGGCATTGGCTTTTGGAATATGTACTTCAAAGGATCCAGCCTCGTGATGAGGTAGGTAGTATAAGACAATAAATAATGTCGGAGCTTCTGAGCAACCCAAGTTAGAGCGCAGCAAGTCCTTTATAACTGAGAATACTTGGCTTTGTAGCTTGTGAACTTCTTACTTAAGTAATAAATGGCCAGCTCTTTCTTCCCAGTTGCATCGTGTTGCCCGAGAACACACCCAAAGGAGTTTTCTAGCACCGTCAGGTATAGGAACAGAGGTCTCCCTGGTTCTGGTGGGACTAACACTGGAGGATTTGACAGATATTCTTTGATATTGTCAAAAGCGTCCTGGCACTCGTCTGTCCATTTCATGGCCGCATCTTTTTTCAACATCTTGAATATAGGCTCGCATGTGGAGGTCAATTGAGCGATGAACCTGCTGATGTAATTCAACCTACCCAACAGACTCATGACTTCTTTCTTGGTTCTTGGGGGTGGGGGATCCCGAATAGATTTTATCTTTGTTGGGTCCAGCTCAATGCCCCGTCGACTGACTATAAATCCCAGTACTTTTCCGGATGGAACTCCGAAAGCGCATTTGGCTGGGTTTAATTTCAAATCATATTTGCGTAGGTGTTCGAAGAATTTCCTCAAATGCTGCACGTGGTCACTTTGGGTTCTGGACTTAATGATCACATCATCCACGTACACCTCAATCTCCTGATGCATCATGTCATGAAATATGGCAGTCATGGCCCTCATATAAGTTGCCCCGGCATTCTTCAAACCAAATGGCATGAATCGGTAACAGTATGTTCCCCAGGGTGTAGTGAAGGCTGTCTTTTCTGCATCCTCTTCATCCATCAACACCTGGTGATATCCGGCATAGCAATCGACAAAAGACTGTAACTCATGTTTGGCACAATTGTCAACTAGGATGTGTATGTTTGGTAGTGAAAAATTATCTTTGGGACTTGATTTATTTAGATCTCGGTAGTCGACACATACTCGAACCTTTCCGTCCTTTTTAGGCACCGGAACCACATTGGCCAGCCAGGTGGTGTATTGGACCACTCGGATTACTCTAGCCTTTAGTTGTTTAGCGGCCTCTTCTTTGATCTTTTCACTCATGTCTATTTTAAAATTCCTCTGCTTTTGTTGGACAGGTGGATGACTGGGGTAGGTTGGAAATTTGTCTACCACCAAGTCCATACTTAGTCCGGGCATGTCGTCGTAGGACCAAGCAAACACGTCTTTGAATTCAAATAGGAGTTGAATCAAGGCGTCTCTAGTCTTTTCATCCGTGTGGACTCTTATCATGGTTTCTCGAATATCTTCTTCATTACCCAAATTAACGGGTTCCGTTTCGTTTAGCTTTGGCTTAGGCTTATTCTCGAACTGTTCCAATTCTCGATTTATTTCCCTAAAAGCCTCTTCTTCGTCATATTCCAGTTCTTGATTCATTATTTCGAGGTTAGACGACGTATTAAGATCAGAGCATGAAGTCCGCAAGCATGTCATGTTTTTTAAAGCCGCATTATTAGGACTGAAAAATAAGAAAAGTAAACAAAAATCAGAAAGAATAATAGACGATGAAATTTTGATTTCATTTCATTGAATTTGAACATAGGAGGGTTTACATCGGAATTTAAAGGCAAGAATTTAAAAACACTTGAGTTACACCCTGAAATAACTCATAGTGCAGAAAGGATGGCAAAAGATGAACTAGCGAGACTCCCGCCTGATGGGGAATGGAGTAGCCTCTCAGTTTTGCAACTTGGAGTCAGACCCCATATATTGTACTTCGGCAGTGCTGGAGCCTTCTCCTGGTTGGACCATATGGGCCTCATTCAACATCTGCCTCATTGCTCCGCATATTTCTTATATTTCTTCGGCCGTGAAAGCCTCTTCCTCTTCCTCTTCCTCCACGTATTTTGTCTTGACAAATGATGCGGTGATGTATGGGATCGTTTGAGGCAATACCCAACCATTTTTATTACGTTGGTCATCCCATTGTTCATCATCGGGAGTATCTTCAAACCCTATGCCAAAAAACTTTTTATTGGTAGGAGAAGTGACGGGTTCTTTAATGCCTTGCAAGGACACCCCGAGCCCTTTTCTAGGTGTGTACCCATGTTTAATCATGTCGTTGGTGACCATAATTGACGTGTTTGATAGGAAGGGTTGAGGGCACGGAGCTCCTTCCTCATGCTTGTCCGCAACCACAATCTCGAAAGCCTGGTAGACTATGTGCTTGCTGCCCTCTCTTGCTTCCAAGCATGGGGCTAATGGGTCCCTGTAAATAGATTGCTCGTCTTCCCCATGGACCACGGTTTCCTAGTCCTTATATTCGAACTTAAACATCTGCCACATGGATCCAAGGCCTTCCCAGGAGATAATTGTAGGAAGTATCCATATACATGACATGGAACGTCACTTCGAAATCTACAGGGCCGATTGTCAAGACCAAATCAATCTCCCCGATCGTGTCTCTCTTGATACCATCGAATGCATGGACGCACACATTGTTGGGCCTGATTCTCTCAGTCCGGATCTCCATTCTTTGTAGGGTTGATAGAGGGAAAATATCAACCCCAGATCCACCGTCCATCATAACCCTTTTCACATAGTAACCCTCACATTTAACAGTTAGGTGGAGAGCTTTGTTGTGGGCAGCCCCTTTCGGGGGCAAGTCATTCTTCCTGAATGAGATCCGGTTGACTTCAAAAAATCGTTCTGCCATTCTTTCCATTTTCTCAACTATGGTGTTGGCCGGAACGTATGCTTCGTTAAGGGTTTTGATCAGGATTTTTTGATGCTCGTTTGAATTTACCAGCAAGGATAGAAGTGAGACCTGAGTGGGGGACTTTATGAGCTCCTCGATTATGGCATATTCAGTGGTTTTCATATTCTTGAAGAATTCTTCTGCCTCTCCGGCACTGATCAGCCTTTTAAGCGGAAAGCGTTTCAGCATGCTTTTTGATTAGTTCATCCAGGTCGAGGTATCTCTCTGATGACTTTATATCACCTGTTTCCCCAGTAATCTCTTTCCCTTTGTACGTCACCACCGTCATGTGGTAATTACAGGGGACGGCAGTAGGATTCTTCATGGGAGTTTGTGATGCGTGACTAATAACCACGGGCTCATTCAGCCTTGGTAAAATTATTTGCCCCCGCGCCACATACGTCCCTTTCGGCACGTACATATTTGGGCCATTCATTGTTGCCTTGTTGAATTGTAACCTTCTGGGAGGGATCAACACACTTTGTTCCTTCATGTGTGCCTTGGGGATGTAAAGGACATCGTCTTTAGAGGGTCCCTTATTTTTTTCAGTCTCAGCCTTTTCCATGACTTGGGGGGCGAGGTTACTCTTCTTCATCTCCTTGACTGGTTTGGGTGCCGCCTTGGGTTTTATTTCCACATCTGCGATGGCGATGATGGCTTTTAGAGCTGGATCAAAATCCTGGTCCTCGCAAATCATGCCGATGACGGGCCCATGATTGTGAGTGGGCAGTGGATTGTTCGTCACATTTGGAGTTTCTTCATCCCTTAAAACCATTTTCTTTTGTTCTATAAGGCTTTCCACGACCATTTTGAGGGTCCAAAACTCCTCTGTGTCATGCCCTCTTGCTCCGGAATGATAGGCAAAATTGGTTCCCGGCTATGATGCTGATGCTGGATTTTGCCTGGTCGGAGGTACGGGTTGTAGAAGCCCCATCTGGACTAATTTTGGGAAAAGGCTTGAATACGGCTCCCCGATAGGAGTGAAGTTGGGTTTCCTTTGTGGTTCACAGGGGTAGGTTTTGTACGGGTAGTTTTGGGGAGGGCGTGGATTATATGGAGTTGGGGGAGGATGGTTGTCTCTCAGAGGTGAAGCTTTATTCTGATTGTATTGTTATTGCGGCCTGGGATGTGGTTGACCGTTCATTACCGCATCGGGAAGAGGGGGCGTAGCATAAGTTGCATCTTGGTGAGGATAGTAATGTTGGGAAGCTTTAAGAAATGGACGTGGGTATTGTCGAGGATTCCTAACATCGGAAACCATCATGGCCCCTTCTTCTTTCTTTTTTCTGTTGGCTGCACTCCCAGATCCGCTTAGGATGGCCTGGGAAATTGCTCTTATGGAAGATTGGCTGAGGATACGACCAGTTTTTAGACCATTCTCCACCATTTCTCCAATTTTGATTGCTTCCACAAATTGTTTGCCCAGGGCGGACATCATATTTTGGAAGTAATCAGCTTCCTGTGCTTGTAGAAAGACGCTGACCATTTCAACCTCATCCAACGGAGGTTTAACCTTGGAGGCCTGCTCGCGCCATTTGATGGCGTACTCTCTGAAATTCTCTGAGGGTTTCTTTTTGAGATTGGATAGTGAGTTCCTATCGGGAGCGATGTCCACATTGTACTGGAATTGCTGGACAAAGTCCCGTGTCAGGTCATCCTATAGGTGCTAGCGGGATATATCCCGGTCCATATACCATTCTGATGCAATTCCCATCAAGCTTTCTCCAAAATATGTCATGAGAAGTTCCTCTTTCCCACCTTCTCCCCGGAGCTGGTTACAGTACCTTTTCAGATGAGCTATGGGGTCCCCATGTCCGTCATATTTTTCGAACTTGGGGGTTTTAAACCCAAGAGGCAAGTGAACGTGCAGGAACATGCACAAATCTGCATAGGAGACGCTTTTCTGCCCGCTCAGCCCCTGTATATTCTTGAGGCTCTGTTCAATACTCTTCATTTTTCGAGTTATTTCTTCGTGCTCGAGGATTTTCTTATCTTGTCCCAAAGTGACCTCAAGCTGAGGTTGTTGTGGATATGCATTGGGAGTAATATGAGTTGTATCCAGATGGACGGACGGTGTTAGGAATCTGAATGCTGGCGGCTCGAAACTTGTTCCAGAGATAGTCAGCGGAGCCATGGCAGAGATTGGTGGTGCGGTGAAGATATTGGAAGACACACCGAAAAACAGGGACTGGGGGTGAACCTCGGAAGGCCTTCTGGCACAGTGAGCCGACATAGTTGGATATCCAAACGGCGTGGCTGGGTAGATTATGGGGATGTTGGATGTCCCGCCTGCCCTGAGAATTATCTTTGGGAAACCCGGGATGGTACTGGCTGGTTCCCTACCATTGGACCATGCGTCCCACATTTCCAGCATGCGGCAACGCAGAGTCTTGTTCTCTTCAACTGTTGCTGACTCAGACGTTGGGATGACTATATTTTGGTCTTCCACGGAAGAGTTGATGATTGGCAAGTGACTTTCAGACGTCATTTCTATGCTCCCTTTTGATCTAGTGAAGTAAGGATGGGAAGCCATGTTACCGAAAAACCAACCCACCTTAAAATACCTTTTAGATTGAACTAACAAAAAGTTAGGTTGAAGCATTTGTCACATAGGCAACCGTACGTTTGGGGTATGCAATGCACCTGAGCAATTTAAACGCTTTTCTATATGTTTTTGCAACAGTTGTGTACTTCATCCCGGCTTTATTTATCGGTTTTTCCCTTTTTACCATTCTTACCCTTCTTCTAATATTGTTTCCTGATCACGCTCAACTATGTCTTGTATAAGACTAAGCGGGCGTTGCAAATATAATCCGGGGTATTATGCCCAGAGTCGATCCCACAGGGAATTTACGTATCAAACAAGCTGTTAGAATACTCAACTGTCACTTGAGGTTATTTAAATTACTATGTCTAAAGATTAAAACTAAAGATTAACTACGCTAAGGTGTAAACAATTGTTATAAAGATCTAAGGTTATGGTTTCCCCCGTCGGTGACTTACTTCTCGGATACTTCATATAGTTTGATTAGTTGTTTCTATCAATCATGAACACTCTATCTACCGTAAATCTCTCTCAAGTAATTATGATAATTTACTAGACGCACTCCCTCAAGTTACGCTAGCTACATTNGTATCGTTATCTCTAATCCAACCTCTAAACCCTCGGTTATGACTTTCGTCTATACTCCGGGAGTGATGTTGTTCAAACAACTACCTAAATATGCACTCTCTCTCAAGTAGATACATAATAAATAGGCACAACTAATTGATGGCCATTCAATTAATTACAACAAGAACGTAGTTGAACAAGTAGAGATTAACCAACCAATCGGAACTAGATTAATAACACAATAAGTTTATCCCTCAACGGGTTCTACCAAAACACTAGATTAAAGAAGTTAGCTAAACAAGTTCATAAGAATAAAACCCAAAATAACTTGCATAATTAAACTACAAAGTAATGAATAAAATATGTACAAATCGATGTTTTCCTTCTCTTATCTTAGAATATCCTCTAATCTCCTTGTAGTTGTGTTTTAGGAGTCTATTTATATGTTGAGGGCGAACCCTTACCGTGTAGGAGACTTCTATTTCAACCGGGAAACACTTAAACTCGTCAAAACTCAGATTTGGCCGAACTGGGAACCCCGGGCGTTTGGACCCAAAGGCCTGGCTAACGCCAGGCTAGGGCTGGCGTTTCAGCCCTAACGCCAGGTAGGGTCAGGTTGTAGGGCTCTGTCGCCCGGCTATCGCCCGGGTGTCTCCTTTCGCGTATTTTTTGACGTATTTGCATCCCTTTAGCTCCGTTTCCATCTCCAATTCACCTACACATAAAATAAACTCTATTAAGCACATAACAAGTGTATTTTTATCATTAATGCACCTCAAATGTAAGGTATATCACATGTTAAACTATGCAATTTAGTCTCGCATCAAGACCCCACACTTAAACCTTTGCTTGTCCTCGAGCAATCAAACTACACTCATGGACACAACTTATTAAGCAAATCTCTTAACACGTTATGCCAAGAATATTAACATTTCAAGCATAAAGGTGTGACATCCTCGCCTCAATAATCGACTCACAAATACCATGCTTTATTCACAATTCACTAACTACTCTAACTTAGAGGTCAACAACATTACCTTTCCTTCGTGAATCATGTGCCCTCACAAAATCAAAGAGCTAGTTCCTCACATAGTAAAATTTAAGAACACTTAGGAACTCAAAATCGAAATAATTCACTCGCTCTCTGAAATAAAACATTCATGTGCCACACAAAACGTACCATAGGCTTTACCGTAGTGTAATACTCTACTAATCTAGCTTATTCAATCTAGGATCAAGTAGGACTTTATTCGGTTGTAATGTAGGCTGCGGGATGGGTAGGAAACCTTTGGATATAAGAGTGACTACACCTCCCTAAGCACTTTAATACATAAACTTTAACGTTCAACCTCAAACTCAATATAACCAAATTCCACCTTCACAACGATGTTATTACCCCACATTTCTTTAGGAACAATTCTGTTAAGAGTCACCACATATATTTTTCTTTCAACACAACACAATTGTTCATTTATTTCTTTTTCTTTTTCTTCTTTTTCTTCTTTTTCAAGTGACTCTTATTATTTTTTTCAAACGTGCACCTTTCTCCTTATTTCAATTATTCCCCTCACAAACTAACCTACCACCACACACTTTAACTGTTTCATATTTCATACATTTCCAGTGCTTACGAGAGGTGACAAGGTTCAAATATAAGATCGATTCAAACAAAAGGGAATATGGCTTGTAATGTGGTTGCCAAAGAAACAGGATTTTAGGCTCAACGGGGTTAAAGACGATACAAGACAAATAGGTGGGTAAAATATAGATAATTGGCTCAAGAAAGAAATGCCTATATCACTTCCAAGACTGAATAAAACTTCTATTTCGCTTC